>JAAAKE020132347.1:0-33698 GCA_010014785.2 Anisolabis maritima | reverse complement strand
AGCCCTGTAGACATTTATATAATATTGTTTATTTATTTTCAGAAAATATCATCATCATCTAAATTTTTTTTTTATTAACGTGTTATTATTATTTATTTATTTTTTTGGTTAATTATAAAAAAATCAAAAGATATTATTTATTGTGGGAGGGACACTACTTTGAAAATCGCCAAATGGGTCCCATCTCTTATCCCCACAAAGGGGTGATAAGCAACTGTAGTAATAAATTAATAATGAGAAGCCCTTGTCCAGATAAGAGCTTTATTTAAATAGGAATATAATAAGGAAAATATAAATTCAATATTTAGACCTCCCTATTTATATATTGTATAAAGACAATGTACCCAACATATACTCAATGACTAACATGTTATTAATTAATTTAACAAAAATACTTTTCTAAAAAATATTCATATCTATTCCTCTCTTTATCGAAATAATGAAATAAATATTTTTTTTTTTTTTTTTTTGTTATTTTTGACATGATTTAGCAGGTAAAAAGAGTTACGTCGTTGAACGACCAACGCTCTCACTCGAGAGGGTTTTGGTTTTATCTCTTTTATTCTCTCTTCAAATTCAAAGAATTTTATATTTAAAACTCAAAAATAAAAGATGTAACCCATTTTTTTTACTAAATTTAAAACTTAGAAGAAAACTATTTTAATTTATCAATCGAAAATAAAAAGCTTATTCATATTTCTGTTGACATCTGGTTCACTATCTTTAATAGGCGTCTATTGCAAAATCCTCTATTTAAATGGAACCTATAATGATTCTTTGTTCGCTTAAAAGTTTTATAACGTTTTAAATATAGGCTTTATATCATTTATATATAAATAATTATAGGCTCAAAGATAGTGAGCAAGTTTTTTTTATGATTAAAAAATTTGCCAAGACGATGATGATGATGATATTTTTTTTAAAACCCATTTAAAGTTTAAATTGAGTTGATAAATAATAACCCATTGTATTTATGTAATAAAAATATTGATTATCGAAACTTTTATTTTTTAAAGATATAATATAAACTTATAATGTAGATAAATTTAAGGTTATGTTATGTTTATGGCTTGAGCGCTCCTGGTGGCCATTCTCTTCACCTTGGCCTATGATTGTTACGTTTTTTGTTTTTGTTTACTAATCTAACCTCTACTTTGAAAACAAACAAATCAATAGAATGTGTGCTAATTTTGGCACGAGACAAAAATTTTGTTGGCAAACAAGTTTTTTGTACTTATTTAATACTCTCATTCAAAAAAAGAATTATGGCAATGAGATTTAGAAGTAAAATTTGATATTATCATTTAATGGACTCTTCAATTTAAATTTTTTGTAAAAAAAATTAATTAGAAAGCAAATTTAATAAAAAATAAATATAGAAATAAATTTTTTTAAAGGATCCTAATTCTAAAAAAAAAAATTGGGTTATTTTAACCCACATTAATGAAAATCCAAGCTATAAAAAAAGGAATAATTTCCTGGGTTAGAATACAGAGGGTTGGTAGTTTTTTTTTCTATGAATTTAATCCAAAAAAAAAGAGGGTTCATTTGTTTGATGGTTGGGAGGTAAAGCCCTTAGGTTGATGTCCATTTGTTTCGTTTCTAATCCCCGCCTAATGGCAGTTTCCCTTGAATACAGGTTGTCTGCACTGCCTGGCTGCTAAATGGTTCCCTCTCTCTCTTTTTGCTCCCGTGTTTATTTTCGTCTAATGGCGATGGATGGAACGGATGCCAACCGAGATTTCCTCGTACAAACTAGACAAGAATACTCGTAAAATTTTAAAACTTCCCCTCCCTCATTTCAATTAAAAGAGAAATACTATGGATGTTCTGAGGTTAAGAATATACAACGAATCTATACCAGGAAATTTCCAAAAAAAAAAAAATAATAATTCGCGGAAAATACCATTTATACATTTTACGCTGAGTAGTAAGTATGATATTCATATTCACAGATATAAAATTTGAAATATTACAAATTCTCTGTGTCCTCTAAAATTTATAGAAATTCAATTCTAAAGGGCTCATATTCCTGAATTGTGTTATATTATCTACAAAATGGCGTGAGTGGAAATTCAAAGGTCACAAAGGGTTGTTTGTATTTGGAGAAAGAGAAAATTTTGTAATACGAATTTCAGGTAGGGTTCAAAAAATTATATTTTCCTTAACAGGCCGAAAGAATATAAAATATAAATTTTTGAGTATTTATCCCGGAAATGTTATGCGTACCAATGATTCTTTTTACGCGGTTTTTTATCCGATTAGCTGTTTTGTTGTTTTTTACATTAATAATTTTTCCAAGCGTATAAGCCAATCTTGCAGAGCAGAGTGATGTAAAAACATGGAAGGCTAAGAAACACGGTATATATTTTATAAAGTCTTTGTCCTGGTTTTTTGATTTTATGCTATTTTTTAAACGCTACGCATCTAGCGTGGCACTGCCAACTTAACCAATCTATCAAAAATAAAACCCTATTAATAATAATTTTTGTTATTCAAAAATTTCCATTTTAATAAATCAAGACGCCATTTTTTAGGATAGGTCAAATTCCTATTTACGTCTAAGAAAAAGAGTCTGATATTCATATTAATATCGAATGATAAAATAAAAGCAAACGTTAGAAAAACTTCTTGTCTGTAAAGCCAGTTTTATATAAACAAGTGAGGGCGGTATTGTTTAGGGCTGTTCCACTAAAAATAATGAAAAAAAGCCGTTTCCCCCACTAATAACTAAAGAGTAGTACATGGTGGTTGAGAGAGATAATGAAAATGAGCCGAGTTCTTATCAAGGTCACTTTTGGCGCATTTCCATGAGCTGATGATGACCTAAACGCCCTCCTCGTCCTCCCTTCTTACAGAGTTTGCTGCTGCCTGCCCTTCCTAATCGAGTTAAGTGCCTCTTAAATGTATGGTGGTGCATAACCTAATGAAACTCGAAGGGCTGCCTGAGAGAGACAAAGGGCAACCGAGGTGATTAGATTAATTATAAGCTACGAGGCAAACATGATAAGCAAACAACGACGTTAATGGGAATGAGATTTCCTAACGAAAGATAAACTTTCAAAACTGCGGAGTTTTTTTTAATTGTTTCTAGCGAATTTCTTGATACGGACAGTGATTTTAACAAAAACAAGTCAAAGAATAATATGCTACTTTGTCTATTTTGTCATGGGCGATATCATAAATTTTTTTTACAGCTACTAGAATGAATGAGCCTAAGACAATTTTTTTCCTTCAAATGTGGATCTTTGAAAGGCTTCCCTAGTAAAGGCAAATTTAAATAGTGATGAACAATATTCCGCATTTGTTCATTTGTCATCATAAACGTATAAATAGACTCAGCTAGTTGTCAAAGCTGTTTAGGATTAAAGAAAGTAAAAATGTATTTAGTGAATTCGAGATGGTTTGATGATAAAAAATCTGATGTGAAAAACGCACATCACACAACTTTCTCTTATCAAAAGTAAGGAAAGCTGAGTGATGTGCAGTCACACTAGATTTTTTTTCCATCGGGCCCTCTCTTAGTAGAACAGTGTGCAGCCAATTTAATCAAAATCGTTAGAGCAAATTTTGAATAAATAAAAAAAAAAATACATCAGTAATGTACTAGTATTCTTTGTCCGATTTTATTGAAAAGCTTCGAAGTGCATACGACGACGGTTCCTAGCTTAAATATAAAATTTCACGTTTTTTGATATCTTGACCATTTTGCAAGACCCATTTTTTTTTTTAGTCTCAGCGGTCCTCAAAACGTGTATTTCCGTTGAAATTTTGACACCGATTTTTTTTATGATAGCAATATCTTCTCACTATTTCATATATAGATAAGAGAAAGTAAAAAAGTTGAAAGATTGAGATCCATCCATCTCTAGTCATAATATAATTCCTTCAAAGTGACTTTTTTGAACTATTATTGAAAAAAAAAAAAACTTTTATAGAATTAAAATTAAATAGGAAATTAGTAACCAAATATTTATGGTTTAATAGAAGTTTTCGCTGTGTAATTCAGAAAGTGTCAATCAGAATGAATAAATTAATGGGAACACAAAACAAATCAGAGTTTAATTAGGCATTATGTTATTTTAGTCATTACGTATAGTGAAAGCTTAAATTTTGAGTTGATATTTTATATTGAATAATAATAAGCTGATTAATAAGAAACGGCCGCAATTTAAGTGTAGGAATTTTACAGGATGGTATTCAGAATTTTTACGATCAACTTTTTCTCAACCCTAACTCCTCTAGTCTAATTTTACAACAAATAGTACCTCTCTTGATAAAAAACGTAGTTTAAGAATTATAAGCAAATCCCAATGTAAAGAGCTCTTCATTGAATGGAGGATAATGAGGCCCTGCGTGTTATTTGTTTGAGTTTTATTTTGTTATCGAGGATATCATAAATACATAGCATAAGAAAAATTTTATATAGAAACAAATTCTGTGTATTCATATCAATTAAAACAAAAAAAAAAAATTCATCCAGTTAACCGATCTCTTGAAAAAATTAAAAGATTTCTTAATAAAAAAATACGTGTTATTAGTGAATTTTGAAATGATTAATTCTTTGTGTTTGTAAAATATTATTGTATTATTATTCTAAGGGTCGGTCAACTGCAGTCGGATCGCGAGTTTTTTACTTTCTCTTACCTATGCTATAAATTAAATATATAGTGAGAAAGATTGCGATCCTAGATGCAAATTATTGAATTAATTATTTATATTAAATTATAATATCGAAGACCAGGCGACTTTTGCTCACCACTATTCGGTGTGTTTTTGTAATAAACAAAGATATCGACAGGTGCGAGTGAATCTACACCTAAATTTGAAATTTGTTTATTTGATAGTGTAAATATTAATAATTTGTGACTTATCAAATGACATGTTTTTAGGTCATGGACGAACAAATTGATATTAAAAAAAAAAAAAAAAAAAAAAATCATGGACAGACATACAGAAACTTTTCAACTTCGTTAAAAATAATTGATATTCTTTGGAATTTATTTTAAACTCGAGCTTCAAATGATTGATTTCTAGGACATTCGTTAACCAACAATAAAATGAACTTAAAATTAATGGGGCCTGATTTAATGACCGCCCTCTCTGGCAGTATGGGTGCAAAAAAAAAGATCTGCTCATTCTGTCTCTTTCTTTATTTCAAAGCTTTTTCAACTTCAAAAAGTTCAAGTCTGACTGCATATCCGTAATCTTTTTAAAAAACCGTTAGATTACGTAATAAGTAAAATTATAATATTATTTCGAAAGTGTTGCGATTCATTGCGCATGCTCAGGTACGTTTTTTTTTTTTTTTTTGTTGAAAATAGACTCACCGGACTGAAGCAGGTGTGCCTCTATTGACGGTTTGCTGAGACGGCGCTGGAGCTTCCAAACCACTTGAGGTCGTATATGAAGCGGATCCTCGATTGCGGCTATTGGACACCGGTTGCCTGGCGAGTACAAACACACAAACACACCCATTAATAAAGTATTCAAATATATACATATTTATTTATACAACGTACTTTAATACCAAATTTCGTTTATTTATTTACTTTTTTGTTTCCTTAGAGAGAGCAGGCATTTATTTATTTATTTATTTATTTATAAATATAAAACACGAAACTTTGGTATGGTACATTCCAGAGAAATGGAAACATTCTCGATTCGTTGTATATAATAAAAATAATAAAATGGATGCAAGCTTTTGTTGCTGCATACATGCAAACGGAGAATTAGTGTGCAATGCAAGGCTGCAAACAACAACAACGTGCCTCCGAGTCGCTCCAACATTCAGTTTTTTAGTCATTCAAACGAATAATAAAAAAAAAAAAAACACAAGTAATACAAATGCATGCAAAAATACCCAAAAAAATGTTGCATGTAATGTAAATATATATAAACATATTACATATTATAATATATGAGGTGCGTGATTTAAAAAAAAAATGAAGCGAATAAAAAGTGCAGGCAACTGAAAAAATAAAAAATTTAAGTGCACAGAATGGCAAGAAATAGTGTTTTGGTGTTTATGTTGTATGTATGTATGTATGTGTGTGTATGAAATGAGTCGGTTTGTTTGTCTGTCAGTAGGTCTTTGAATGGTAGATGAATTCAACGGTGTCTTTTTTTTTTTTTTAAGAATAGTCTCACCGTTGATGAGCGCTGAGAAGATATGGATGGATTTGGGATATTGCCCAAAAAAAAAAAAAAAAAAAAAAAAAAAAGTTGGTCAAGAGTCGCGCGACTTGCGGAGTTCCGTCGCCATGCTTCGCCAATGAGTAGGTAGGCTAGAGGCTAAAGTTGATCGGTTGATTAATTCTGGTTAGAAAAATTATAGGTTGGTAATTGCACAGAGATGATAAGAATACAAACAAATTAATCGAAATGTTTTCTTTCTTTTAATATCAACGTATAAAATGTTATTTGACACCAAAAAAAAAAAAAAAAAGGAAAAACAAGCAAGGGCTGTGGAATAGCTCGCTTCGTTGGCAATAGTTTCATCATGGGTGGTTGCGGAAAATTTCAAAAAACATTTGAAAATAAATAACAAAAAAGTTTAAGAAAATTAGCTCATGAATCCCTCTCTAGTGTAGGGGCCATATTGACCATTGAATTGTTTAGTAATTTTGTTTTTTTTTTTTCTGAATTTTCTGAAGTCAAAATTTTTATTCAAAAAAAAAAAATTGTGGACAGACATTCAGACAGAGAGAATGAACTTTTCAAGTCGAATGTAAAAGTGTGGAATGTCTTAAGTACATTTCGTATATTGCGGGGAACACAAAAGGCTTAAAAAAAAAGTATATTATATTAATCATTTTTAATTTTCCCGGAAGAGACGTTATTCGGAATAAATATCATCGATTATTCTTTTTTTTTTTTTTCAAATTGGTTGAAAAATATGGAGAGGCTTTGAAATAAAAAAGAGAGAGAAGAAATCTGGTGGGAGCAAAAGAGGCAGAATGTTTTTTTTTTTTTTTTGCAATCAAACGTCAATTAACGGAATTAACGGTCTTAATCAGAACATGTTACAGGAAAAAAAGTTCTATAATATTTAAGAAAAAGATTATGTAATTCTTAAAGAATGGAGTTCTACTAAGAGAGTAGCCGGGGTCTGGAGCTCAAAGAATGGAAGCTTGAATTTCAAGCTCCGGTTTTGAATCCACTTACGAGAATAGCAGAATTGAAGGAAATGTCTATAATTTATTACAAAAATATGGAAAAAAAATAACACTTTAAAATTATCAGATAACATTTTCTATTATGATATTAAAAAAAAAATGAAATCGATTAAATGATGAACAATTACCAAACAAAAGGTCCCAAAAGTATCCCAAGTATTTAGCTGAGCTGGAAACGGAAAGATTTCTCTGGCAATATAGATGAAAAAATAAAGGTGAGTCGATAATTTTTTTTGAAAATTCGTACCTAATATTGGATTTGTCGCGGCATTGCCTATCGTTGTTGGTACATTCACGGTCGTGTTTCGCCGACGTCGCGTTGTGCATGGGGATGGGTGGCGGTTGTGAGGTGGTGGTAGTGGTAGTGGTGGTGGTGGTGGTGGTGGATGTGGTAGCTGGAGGAAGAGGAGTTGTTCCTGAAGGAAGCGTTTGAGGAATATAGGATTCAACAGGTCTGGGTCGGCCCTCTGTCTTCTGAATCAGGTCATTTTCAGGTTGTTGTTCTTCATCAACGCGTATGAAAAATCCTTTATCTGGTTTTTCTGTTGCTGGGGAAACTTTATAAGAAGATTCACCACGGGAGTTGAAAGTTCTGCTATCACTATTTGTTTTCGATACATCATTTGATCTACTCGAAAATTTAGAGGTATCTAGAGCTTGTTCAATTCTTCTAGGGTTATTGAATTCACGTCCTTTATCGTCTGCTCGTGTATTGCTTCTATTTTCTGAAATCGAACCATCATTGTTTCTACTTTGGAATCTATTATTATCAAATGAATTGTCAATTTTTCTGGATTGTAAAAATTCTGGTGATCTCGCATATTCTTCTGAAGTTCGAGGATTGGGTGTTCTAATTGGACTCTTAGTAAAATCTAGCACCTCATCTTTTATTGGTTGATTAAATTCTGTGGCTCTCACATTCTCCTTTTCTTCTTGACTAGACGTTACAAAAAGTCTTTCGTTCTGAGTTCGTTGTCTTGAGCGTATTCTTTTATTCTCAACCTCCAATTCATCCACTTCAGCGCTTGTTCTTTCAATACTTGCTCTTTCTGCACTAGATATTCTTTCAGCACTTGATCGACTAGGAAATCTTGATTGAATATTTTCTTCTTTTGTGGGGAATATTCGAGCTGGTGGTGTTTTAGTTGATTCGTTTTCATTTCGTGGTTTTGATTGCCTCGCTAATTTAATCTCTGCATTTTCTTTTGAAGAAAGTGAGGATCGTGATCTGGTGTCTTCGACAAACGATTCTGCACTTATCCGAGGACGTGTAATTCGTTGAGGCACTCCTCGATTATTTCCGGAAATATCTCCATGAGTGGGGTTTCGTCTTAAATTATCTTTGGTATCATCATCAAAATCTTCAACATCCGTAAATACTGGACGAATGTAACGACTTCTCAGAGTTGTTGATTCTTGGTCTACAACATTATTTGCTTCCTTCTTTGGAATACGAATTGCAATGGTACGTTCAGTAGAACTTAAAATGGACTCCTCTCTAGATCCGTAATCTTCATAGCTACTGGAATCTTCATAACTGGAGGATTCTTCTCTTGATAAAGAATCTCTATATGTTAGTCCCCCTCGTCTTTTTGAAGGCGGTAATGGCGTTGTGGATATGTATGTCGTTGAAGGTTTTTTAATAGTAACTCGACGTCTGGCTAATTTCCCTTCATCAGTAATAAACGAATCCACGGTAACGATTTCAGAATCTTGTGGAGATGGTGATTTTCTAGTTAAATTTGAATCATGAATTGAAAGACTTGCACTGAGAGTGATGCGTTGATTTTGAAGCACTCTCGAAGGATTTTGAGAGTGCGTAATAATTCTTGGCTCGACCTCAATAGGACTAATAGCTTCTTGGGTTAGACTTCTAGGAGTTTTGGGGAAACTTATAGGAGGTTGGGTGGATGTGGTGGTTGTGCTTGGGGTTAGGGCAGGACTGGGGTCGGCAGCGGCGGGCGTCGAACTGTTGGCAATACGAGACATAAGCTCATTTTGTGTGGGTTTGGTCCTAAACCAAGAGCTACTAGAGACCAGGATCAATACATGACTTAGTAGAAGCACCTCTGCCCCAATATTTTGGTTTTATTTTTATTTATATAATGAATATGAATTTATTTAATAAATTAAAAGAATTTAGTGAAGCAAAATATTAGAAAAGAGAAAGAGCATGCTTTGGATCTGGTCCCTAGCAGCAGGTGCATCCAAAAATAAGACAATTACAACGACAAGTGATGTCTATGAATAAATCTTTTAATTTTTTTAATGATGGTGATTCCGCTGAACCCTCGAAAGCTGAAGTGATGATCTGGCATGTGAAGATGTGCAGATGATGATCTACGATGGGAAGATGGGAGGGGCTACCTTGTCCTTTGGGGTTGGGGCTGAGCCTGAGTTCTTCGGGATGGTGGTGGAGCCGTAGGAGTCGTTGGCGGCGGAGGTGGTGGAGCCGTTGCCTGAGTCGTTGGTCGTGGAGTATAGCTAAGGGGCGGGGGTGTGGCCAACAATACAGTATATGAAAAAATACAGTTTGACAACTTTCTCAATCAAAACGGGCTAATATTCATTTTATATTTTATCAAATTATACTCTAAAAAAAAAAAAAAATATAAATATATATAAAAAAATGTAATTTGCTTTATTCGGAATTCATAAGATAAGGTCAAATATAAATGCTAATTCTTTGACAAAAGTAGTTGATGGAAATAAGAAAATAAATTTATTTTTAGAATTACAATAAAAAGCGAAAATAATTTTTTTTTTTCGTTTCGCTCCAATTATATCTAAACTTCAAAGGATATTTCGTGCGCGTCACACCATAGCCAATATATATTTCCAAAACATGACATATTCATCAACTTAATGAACTTACAATTGAAGTTGCTCGTAAATGAAAATGAAGTTTCCTTCCTGCTCTCTTATAAAAAGATCCCCTCCACACGTGGATATCTGACTCTCTGGAGTCCAACTATTAAATGCCCATTTGGCCGTCCGCCTACGAGATGACGATTTCAAGTGAAGACTTCATTGAAATAAATAAAATCTTGTCTGCATACAAAACTTTTTTTTATAAACACGAATGGCATTTAAATATTTATTTCGCTTGAAATCGTCATCTCGTAGGCGGACGACCAATTGGGCCTTTAATAGTTGGACTCCAGAGAGTCAGTTATCCACGTGTGGAGGGGATCTTTTTATAAGAGAGCAGAAAGGAAACTTCATTTTCATTTAAGAGCAACTTCAATTGTATATATATATATATGTAAATTTCACGAAAACGACTCAAACGATTTTGATGAAATTTGGGGGCAAGGAATCGATGGCGCTAGGACTCATCTTTGGGGAAATATATTTAGGGTGTTTCTATTTGGTGCCTATTTTTGACGAATGACCCTATCTTTAGATCTTCTTCTGTCCATTAAAAAAGAATCCAAACGACACTCGGAGTCCAACTTTGGTAATAAACAAGTGGGAAAAATAAACTAATTTTATATATTTATTTATTTCCGCCTAAAAACTAGCATTTTAATTTGACCTCTAGGAATAATAAAAAGAGTATTTTTTTTTTGTGAAGACGTGGCCTAGGTTTGATTGACATAAGTCAGGAGGCAGTCCGATCAAAGGACCAATAAAACCCCTCATACATCGTTGAAACTGGTTTGGACTATTTTTTTAAAAACGTCCAACAAATGATAATTACATATTTACATGTGACATGAAATTTAAACCGAAACACGATGTATGGGAGTGTGATGTTGCTCTCCCTCCTGTCTTGAGCCAATCAACATTTTGTTTTTATTAATTATGATTCTCGCAAAGAAAATTTCATTCGACAATCAAATTTGAGAGGGTTGAGAAAAAGAAAGTCAGAACTTGGAATCTCCTCCTCTTTTTAAACAAAAAAACAAAAAAAAAGAATAGTATAGACCTGCGTTTTTTTGAAGTTGCACTGAAACCCAATTGTTAAAAAAAAAGTAAATAAAAATCCCAACAATAAAGGGTGAACTCAGGAATAGACAGATAAGAAGAGGATAAATTACCCTCCCCTGGAATTTTAGAAAAATAATTTTTTATTATATCATAACTCAAAATTTTTTTTTTAACTTAAATCTTGTGAAGATAGCACCGAGTAAAACAATGTATGAATTTAAGGCCAACAGAGCCACCTGATGACAGATTGAGGAACTGGTATCCTAGTATGAGTTTTATAGTTTGTTAATCTGACTGAAAATCTAATTAAAAAATAAACACGATAAAACACTCATCACAAATTTGTTATTTTAATTCATTATTGTGTAGACCGAAAACACGAATAATGAATGATAAAAAAAAAAATATTTTGTGAGTTTATTTACAATTGGAATTAGAAATGATTGTTTCCTAAGCATAAATCGTTTCATAACCTCTTCAGAGCCCCATGAATTGGGAATAAAAATTGGCATAAAGAATACAGGGTGCCAACCTAAGAAAGATACATTTCATAAATTCCGGTGCAAAATTTAAATAAACAAATTTACAATTTATAGGAATAAAAATAAAATAAAAAATCTGATGTAAATAAAATTACATCACCCTGTAGGTAGCTCTATTAATTGATTTATGAATTGTAATCAAAACCGTTGGAGCAAATTTTGAGAAAATCGAAAATAACTAATAAAGTACACCAGTAAAGTACTAGTACCCACTGGCAGATTTTATTGAAAAGCATGCGACCTAACTTAAATATAAAATTTCAGTCTCGTATGTTTTTTCGTTCTTGTTCACAGACACAGACAGACCCATTATTTTAGACCTATTTTCTTTGAAATTTCGATATCAATTTTTTTGAGTTCGCAATACTGTCTAGTATTATACATTTTTTCTATGAAAAAGTTCACTCCCCCACCGACATGATGTTTGACTACTCCAAAAAATCGCAGTTGAAAAAAAAATCAAGAAAGTTGACAAACTTAAAATTTATTAAAACAACAACAACAAATCTAATTTTTAAAGATAACAACAACTAATAATAAAATACAAGAAATTTTGCAAAAAAAAAAAAAAAAACCTTATATTTACAATATAAAAAAGATAGAGAGAATCTTTCTTACCGTGATTGCGTTTTAATTTGCGGCCGGACAGAAACGGGCTCGTATTCAATTACTTCCGGTTCCTGGAAAAATTCCACTCTCATTCTGATTATATTTTTAAGGGGAAAAAAATAAAATAAAAAACAGAGGAGAAAGTGAGTGAGTGAGTGACGTACCAATTGATAAGTGTTCTGGTAATCTTGTGGATGGGGAGCTGGAGCTGGAGGTTGTTGTTGATAAACATCAACGATTGGCTGACGTCCTCGGGCAGGGGCCGATTGCGGGGTGGGGGCATATTGTCCGTAGTCTGAAAATTTGAATTATTATATAATGAATATACAGAGTTGCCAAATATCCAGGACGCTTAACCTGAGTGACTCTATCTCCCCCTCTTGCTTCAATGATTCCGTGCCCAGTTATCTTGTACCCACCTGGCGGGGGTCCCATCCCCTTCCATTACACCTTGGTAGTGTTTGTGAATTCTTTGGAATGAATGAATCATTCTCAATAACCATTAAAATAAGGGATGAGAAAATCCAGGATATTTGCTAATTCTGGATATATATATAATTTTATTTTTGTGTTTTTTTTTTATTTTGAATATAGACAGTTGAACGAATATTATAAAGACAATTATATTATTAATAATAATAGGACTTTTATTCATTTGTTTGTTTTAAGGTAAGCCCAAGACGGACAGCGCAGATAGTATCCATTCAAATTTATTCTTTATAATCCCCCAGGGCTACGACCCTGATTAAAGAATTTTTTTCACCAATTGGAATTGGAATTGATGTCACGTGGGGGGCAGACTGGGACGTACCAGTCTCTCGAAAATTTCACTTTGGACTCAGTGATAGTGTTTTTCGAAGATAAGAGGCTTGACGCATCATCTTTACCTGCATCTCGATACAACTCCACGTCCTCATCATACAGGTTGTAGAGATCATATTGTTGTCCGTCGTAGCCATTGGCTGCCTGTTGCCTAGTGGTGGCATTGTACAATGGAACTCTTGGTGAAGTTTGTTGCACAATATAGACCTGTTGTTGTTGCGGTGGTGGCGGTGGCGGTGGTTGCTGAGTCACTTCCACACTGTAACATGCAGGTATGAAAAAAATTCCAAAAAAAAGAGGGGGGGGGAGGGTGACGGGGAGGGGGGCAGTGGAGTCTTTAACCACCAAGCCACTGAACCAAACCACGGGCCAAAATGCACAACACATACAAAATCCAAACCAAATTAATATATACATCGGTATTATTATTTATTTATTTACACTATAATCATTTACTATTTACACAACATATTAGTTTTTATTTTCAATTCTACAAAAAAATTTTGTAAATTTAAAAAAATAATCAAAACAAAAATAGAATATTATTTACTTGGTTGGGTTTATAACGAATGGTTCTATTATCATAGTGTATAATACATGATGTTGAAGAAATTACCATTTGAAGAGTTTGGTCACCTCCATTTTTTTGGAAAAATTGAATGGAATTTAATGTTCTTAGCGTGGGACAAAAAAAACGGGCAGTTACGTAACATATTCCAAATATTCTCTTCAGTTTTGTTTATTTGTTGGTTTTATATTAAAATTTATAAAAATGGAAATGACATTCTTCTTCAAAACGATTCGGTTTATAATTTTTTTTAAATAAACTATTGTTGAAAACAAGTAAATAATATTATCCTTTACTTTTAGAGCAACGCTTCTCAAACCACCTCTCTTATTTTTTATTCCCTCTCCTTCTCTTAGAATAATTGCTTTTCCATATATAAATGAACTTATTTGTAGAAGAGAGGATCAGCAAAAAGGCATCCTTTGGAAAACTCAAGAGACGTTTCGAACTCTCGTTCATCTTCAGGATAATTCTGTCGAATTTAAATAAATCATTCCTCCCAAAACGACGTGTGTCTGTCCGCAATAAAAGGGAGTCAGCGTGTCGTTAAACTTGCGACTAGTAGAACTCCAGTTTTCCTTTATTCCTCTACCTTTCCTAAAACTTACAATCTCCAATCTTCAACGCAGACTCTCCGGGAGTTGCCTTTCCGGCGCTTGTACCAGAACCCCGCTACTCGATACTACCAACACTCGGAAGCTCCGTATTTATCAAATCTTCTGAAAACGTTGGTTCCCAGGTTCACATTTGGGCAAATAAAATACTCAAGTGAGTTGGGTCTCCTCCGAAAATTTTATACTTGTGGACTAACTTTACGAGAAAATCTGAGAAATACTGAGCTTCCAAGTGTTGCTGGTATCGGGTGTCGAGGTTCTGGTGCAAATGGATAACACGCTGGAAAGGTTCAACTTCCGGGAAGCCAAAAATTGTTTTTAAAAAATATAAGACCTACTAACAAGTGTCATAAAAACCTCGGAACATAAATAGTTTATTAAAAGTTCCGAACACATTAAGAATTGCTAAAATAATTTTAATTATTGTATGTGTTCTGATTACCTTTGGATAAATTGACGACTTTCAAATTACATTGAACATGAACTCGTAAACTTTGTTCGTAACGTCTAAATTCTTGAGTTTTATTCAGCACCCAAAGTCCTGCTGAACCTGCCTTCTCCTCTATTATACAATAATAACTCTCTTCTTTTAACTTATTTCTTCTTTTTTTTTCAGTAATTCTTCATCATTTCTCAACCTATGGATCGCGTTTAATTTTAATTTTGGGCCGTGCAATGATAGCTGATTAAGGAAAAGTTTATTCCCCAAAGAGAGAGAGATTTCTTTGAAAAATATGTGGGTTTCAACAATACCAATCAAATACGTTAAGATGGTGATGATGCAAAACGTTGTACTAGAGGAATTTGAATACTTCCAACTTCCAATTTATTCCCATAATCCTAATTTTAGTGAATTAATATCTATATCGAACGAGTACATCGGCTGCTCTAGGAAAGTAAAGTTTTCCACTCCTCTTTTTGGAATTTGAAGGATTTGAAGAATACTTTTCAAGATTCAATAATAAATGTTTTATAAAATAAAAACACCCTATAGTTAAAAAATTTTAAATTGTACTCCACCTCCCCGAGGACCAATCATTCGAATTCCCTACGACGAATAGAATGAAGAGAAACGCAGTTTTTTTTTAAATGATATAGTAGAATGACATAATGTAACCTCTGTTTTTTTTTTTATTTTTTTATTCAACGTTTCCACAATTATTTGTGTCTTCATCATACTTCTCAAGTGTCAATCACTTGATATAACGAACATATGAATGTTTTGATGATGATGTGTGACGTCATTGCTATGAAGAGAGAGAGAGAGAGAGAGTGATAAATTTTATAAATTTAAGAGGAGGAAAATCTATTTCAAATAAAAAGAAATTCGAGAAACAAAATTCCCACCCGCTTATGCGTGTAATTCTCACAGAAAGCTACATTTGAGACTCTACATTAAATTCTCCTGGCGAATTCGGTTTGTCTAAGAATCAAAAATATTTATTATCCCCACTCTTCCTGGTGATATAGTTCCGGTCTGATGTAATATTCATTTTGTAAATTTTACTATCATCCAAATAAAATTCAATAAGACATACACCTCTCTATTTTAGAACACCCAATCATCCTAAAAGTCAAAAACGTCCTGACAATTATACATGTATCTATATTCGCTAGAGATCAAGTGATTGACACCTTAATTGAGAAGTCTGCTGAAGACAAAAATAATTGTCGAAACGTTGAATCAATCATTAAAAAAAAAGGCAAACGAAACCTTTAGACGTTTTGCTAAACTCATTAATGATTCTTCTTACTGGAAGTGTTCTAGTTTAAATACTCTCGTATTCTTAGAATTCAAACGTTTTTAAAAGGATGTCAAAAATTATAACGTTAGAAGGAGAAGAAAAAAAGAATAACAGCTATTATTGTATTTTTATTATGCTGACCTTCTGGATCATTTTTAGGAGTGTCAGAATTAAGATAAGAAGATAAATTTATTGTATATAACAAAATTCTGAAACATTAGCAGAGTGAAGCATAATAATAGGAGCTGCTATTCTTTTTTTTTTTTTATCTTCAACTTTATTCAAAGAGTAATTTCGACACAAGTTGTAGCCCAAATCAGTGATTGATCTGGGCTTGATGAAGAAGATACAAACGTTGTAAATAATTCTCTTTTTAAAAAATCAAGACGTTTTTTGACCTCTAGTTTGAGACCTTCTAAATTCAAATATTCTTTTTCTTTTGTGTAAAAACATTAAACAATCATTTATATAATTATAGACGTTACCTACAAACCTTCCATATTTATTTAAGTTAATTGGTAGCCAATATAAGGTTTGTTTTTTTTTCTTTGAAGCCTACACATTTGTTATAAATTACATTTTCGATTAAACTGTGGTTTATTTGTATTAGATACAACGTTTCGGCCACTCATTCTGTGAACTCCAGATACTTCTCACAAAGCGTCTTACATTTAAAGATTTAACTAAAACTGTATCTGAAAAAAGCTAATGAATTAGCCGAAACTTATCTAATTCAAATAAATCATAGTTAACGTAAAATATAACTTCATTGCTCGAACCACTAACTCTTGGATCATAAAACAGCTATTCTTATTTATTAATTCCAAATTAAAAATATCCAGATTTTAGTTTGAGAAACGTTACCCCTTCTTTTTATAATTCCGATATTGAAAAATATTTTCATATCGGTTTGTGTGAACATTTCGGACGTGTGTGTACCTGGCTTTGGTGTCAAGTCCATTTAATGCATTTCCACTTGTCAAAATGAAGTCATGTCGCATACTCGTGTCGGGTTTAAGGGTTTCTTTCGACTGCGTGGGTTCTGGTCTTGTTGTGTATGCCCCAGGACGTGGTCGAGTTGTCACCCCTTGACCGGGTCGTCGTTTAATATAGTATTTCATTTGCTGTTGTTGTGCAGGTGCAGGTGCAGGTGTAGTTGTTGTGGTTGTGGTCGTGTCCTCGTAATCATCCTCTTCTTCTTCCTCATCATCGTCCTCATCGTCTTCGTTCTCAGTCTCGTCTTCGTCATATTCGTCTTGTCCTTGAAACCCTTGGGGTTTGGCAGGAACTTGGTCATTATTGGCAACGTAATAATTACCATCAGAACCTTTAAAAAAGGGAGCAGTCAATGTTTCGGGTTTCATGTCTTCTGAATTATTTTTTGGAGTTGTCGAATGTGAATGAGAGATCGATGAAGTTGAATTGGGAGAGCCTGATGCTTTAAATGACAATTTACCACCACTTAATTTTTCTAAATATTTGTCAAAATCAAAATCAATATTTGCAAAAGGATTTTCTACGTGCGCATATTTATCAAAGATCTGATAAAAACCTGGCGGTGGAGTTGGAAATTCCGGTGAAAAATCATTCGAGGAGTTGTTAGGGTTATTTTTATTTTGTGATTTTTCATTATAATCAATGTTCTCCTCCTCGTTTTCGTATTCCTCTTCATAGTCATAGGTGCCCGGAGATGAGGAACTGGCTTGTTTAAATCCTGAGCCTTGGAAATACTCAGGTCGAGCTTGGGTATTAATCGGGTGACCATTTTCTAGAGTCTCTTCACCACGGAAGGCTTTAAAAGGTTTTGTATCCTGCGTATAAACTCCTTTCTGTTTAACAGGTTTGGGCGTTGCTCTATGGTAATATCCTTCATCCTGATGACTTTTTGGTTTAGAAAGCGGCGCACTTTCTGAATTAGCGTAATAATTCGTTCGTGTTTTTTGTTTGGGTTGCTTTACTGTTGAATCATCATAATGCAATTCTTCTTCTTGATAAGGCGTCGTTTCCTGGGGGTATTTATGAGTAGAATATTTATCAGACTCAATATAATCATTTTCCTGAGCGATGGATTTCTTATTATCATCATAAATTTCATCTTTTATTGGTTTCAAAGTAGTTTGTGGGTGTTTGTTGTAATCAGAGGATTTCTCTTTGTCTTTTTGAGAGTGTGACGATTCCTCATAATAATGCGTTTCTACTTTTGGAGATGAATGTTCCTGGTAATTTTGATTATTCTCAATATTTGATGGGTGTGTAGAAGAAACGAAATAAACCTCAGGCGGAGGTTGATTTTCCGTTGAGTAATAATTCTCATTAATCTCCTCTGTTACTGGTTTTTCTTGAGTTTGAGTAATTTGTATATTCTTTTGTGGTTTATTAGTTGGATGATGATATTGCAGTTTCGGTCTGATATTCACCACTGGTTGACTATTTAATCTTATATTATTAATATCCGTATATTTTACTCCAGGACGAGGTGAGGACGTTGGAGCGTATTTAATTCCAGGGGTGGGAAGAGGATTAAATTGGTCATGATAGTGCAGAACGGGCCGACGGGTTGTTGGATGGGTAACTTTAACTGGTTGCTGTTGATGTTCTAAAGGCCTTCTGGTTGTATATCTCTCTGGATGTTCATATTGGTCGTGGACATAATTGACAACCGGTTTTCGTGGAATATGTCGTCCGATAGAGAGATTATAGACACGAATTGAACTAGAAGGATTTAAATAGGATTCCACAGTGGGCGATTGACTAGGAAGTGGAGACCATTCTTGAGACGAATCCAGATTAAAATAGGAGAATGTTTTAGGCGGTTCTTTGGGGAAAAGGATTTTGGAATTAGTGCCTGGTGGAGGAGGCGGAGGACTGAGCTCTCGATCTGCATACGAATCCGAAGCTGCCGCAATCACTGGATGTGGTCCCGGCCATCGATGTGAAGTCAGGGGTAAATGAAGTCCTCCAGGAATCCTATGAGTCCACGAGTCTTAGTCTTAAAGTCAAACTTAACATTTCTATTCTAAAATGGCCTTGAATAACTTTAAACTTTTTTTTTAATTAGTAAACTATAAAAATATAAAAAACTAATTAAATTGTTGAAGCTACGATTTATTCCGCTTTTCCTAAAAGGGATTTGTTTAAAAAAAAAAAAAAAAAACAAAACAACAGTTATAAAATTCCAATTTTAGTCGAAGGAGAACAAAGAAATTCACTTCCTCAAATTATAAAAACTTAAAGAAGAAAATTACATTTATGAAGAAAGTGAAGTAATGTATGTGACGTCTGGTTAAATAAATAAATTGAGACGATCGATTTCGTTATTTAATATTATATAATATCATCAGTTCTTACTGCAAACTACAAGATATGATTCCATTAGTTATTAGTGAAAATCACATTTAGAACGTTAAATTTATTATTCTTATAAAAATGTTTCTTTTTGGTCGGTTTTTTAATTTTGAGAAAAACAATGAAAAGTATTATATATAAAAAAAAAAAAAAAAAAAAAAAAAAAAAAAACCAGTAAAATCCGCTATAGGTTCTTTTTTTAACTCTAAAATATCATTTTATCACTACATTTACATGAAGTGCCACATTATATGTAAGAAAAAAATATGTTTAGTGATTGATTAAAGTTTTTTTTTTTAAGTCTTTTTCGACAACTGAGACCTGATATTAATTGGTTGCCAATATAATATAAAGAAATTTTTGTCGCTCAGAAGAGGAAGCGAATGGTACATGAAACGAGATCTGTATCTCCGCACCAAGGGACAGGGATCCCCGAAGTTGCTAAAACGAAATCAATTATAAACGACCAATTTGTCCGATTTTTTAAAGAAAAAACAAAGAGATATTTCGTTATATCCTCTAGGGCGCCGGGTAGGACTATCTTCAGAGCTGAGAACTGACGATATGATAAATAATTTCCATTAGCTTTTTCACATTCGGCATTAAACCTCTTCTTCGAGACGATTTTGAATGGTATGAATAATTCCATTCCCATGATCATAACTTCGATGAAAGTATTCAAGCCAAATAGAGAATTCAAAGATCATCTCACGTTTTAAGGTATTAGCGGGGGATGACAGAGATTACTGCTGAAATATAAGAGAATGGTTGGGGATAATAAATAGAGTCGAGGAGATGAAGAGTATGAGCAGGAATTTGGGTGGGTTTAGAGATTATATGATTGCGCTTGCAAGAATCACAAACAATTTTAACTGCACTTCCTGGTCTCTGAAATTTCAACCAATCCTTATGGTGTACGATGAAATTACCAAAAAAGGAGGTCTCATAGGTCCAGGTATTGGTTTGGGTGGAATTTCACATATTATGAGTAAGATAAAGAGATTTGTGAATTAGTAGCATTTGATGAGCGATATCTACCGTATATATGACTATATATGATGACTAAGCATAAGTTTTGAGCCATAAAATGGCGAATTGGTCGAACTCAAACTTTACATGCACTCGGATAAAAACGGTCATGGATGGTGTAATTCGAGCATTTTAGATGAGAGGATCCAGAATTCATTTTCTGAGATCTGGGGTTTGAAATGTTCAAGATGATGATGTTGAACAGCATTTAGGGGTGAGCTAAGCCCATGGATATTCCTGTGTGGTTTGAGTGCTTTTCTTCAATAATTCGAAGATGCGAACGGGAGGCTAGCTTACTTCCAGAGTACTTTAAAAGGAAATTGATTATTCCGTTATCTAGCAGAAGAAGAAGAAGAGAAAGAGCAGGAATTCCTGATGAATAACAGAGACCTATGTTGTAGGGAGCAATTCACCATTAGCCAGATGGTGCGCTAACATACCATCTATGATCTGGAGCTGGCATGGAAAGGATCGCTTTTCGCTTAAGCGGGAAATTTCCTCCCCACTATCCTACAAATTGAGAGAACCAAAATTTAACTTCTCCAAATACAAACAGCCTTTAAGGCCTTTATAGTGTAAACGTCAGCCTAGAGGACAAAACCTGTTTGTTTATTCTTCCAATCTGGGTGTGCCACTATATAACACACAAATTCTCGATATTTATAACCATCAATTTGGATTTTTCTAGTTTAACAAATTCTCCTGTTTGTTTTCCAGAAATAAAAGTAAAAACTTATCAACAATTTCAAGGCCATTTGAATATTGTCTAGTCTAGATTAATTATAGTAAGATAGAGCTACCTGTAATTGAGTTGTCTCTTGTTCCGATGCCGTCGGGATTCGCGCAGAGTCGCGTCTCTGGGGTTTAAAAATTAAATAAATAAAGTCAAGTGAGTGAATTGAGTGTCTAAAGAGAGAGAGAGAGAGAGAGAGAGAGAGAGAGAGTGTGTGTGTGTGTGTGTGTGTGTGTGTGTGTGTATATGAAATGTCCTCATAAAGTCGCCGGGTCAATAAAAAAGGACAAAATGATGTGGTAAATCGTGTGTCTCAATGAATAGAATCTTACCGATACTGAGCTTGTGATTGTTGTTGGGGTTGTTGTTGTGCTTGAGTTTGATATTGCAATTTGTCTCTTGAGGCCTGAAAAATAACGAAAAACAAAATGATATGACGGTTTTGTTGAAAATATTTAACTAAATAGAGTAATATTCGAAAGGAAAATATATTTTTGTTAACGTTATTACAGGTGACTATGGCGAATTGGAACACGCAAATTAATTAAAATAAAACGAATTGGTTTACTATTTCGAATATATGGCCTTAACAATGACAAGTTCCCTCATTCACATTCACATTCTAGCTTTGTCCCTGCGCTCCTGCGAGATTGAGCACCGGCAACCAAACACACAGCCAAGTGTTGAGAGCAATCTCTCCCAAAGGCTAATAGACAAATATTGATAAAGTTCTTCGTGCTTTGGGCCAGTCATGGAACATATCCATGGGACGATATCGAGCAACATTTCTGAGTCAGTTTCATCAGTTTTTTTCTAACTATTACGTTGGTTCTAGATATCTTGTTGTTCAAAGTCGATAGCGTTCATCCCGAAACAATTTCTAGGACCTAAGCCTCCCGAACCGCTGAGATTTCCTTTTATTATTAATTCTCAGCAATAACAGCACAGCGGACATCGTGTTTTGAATTCTGATGCCAAATAAAAAATTGTCTTGAAAAACGCAATTCAAACACTTGTTTTATTTTCATCAATTGTTGTGGTTTATAAGAAAGGATTGCCTTTTTGACTGGAGAAATACACATTCTAAATATTAATAAAACTATAAAATGAAGAATGTATATTTCATTTAATTTGACATTTATATTTATATATAAATCAGTGCTAACGTTTCGGTCCGGATTCGGGCAATCATTGGAGCTGTTAGAATTGGTTTATATATAATATATATTTGCAAATGAAATAAAATAGGTGCATTCTACATTTTTCATCTTTCCAAAATCTAAATATATAATAATTATTAAACAACTTCTAAAGTCTTTTTCGGCATTTAGACTCCTTCCCTATTTATTTAAATTAATTGGTAGTCAATATTTTTTGTCGCTACAATTTAATTAATTTCCATTTCCATTTATTAACCTTTAAATATTTTGAATATTAGGAGGAAAATAAAAAATATTTTAAAATCGCTTTTATTTAAAATGCATTAAAAAATGCGTGGGATGAGGGCTCATTTAATATTTTATTTAATTTCACATTAATGATATTTTAACTTTTATTGAGCTCCCACGCTTTTATTAAAGAGTTATTTTACTCTTGTTTAATGCATTTTAAATAAAAGCGTTTTTTTTTTATTATTTTTTTTTTTCAACGTAAGAATAAATTCAAACAAAATTTTACAGAGCTTCTCAAGTTGGAATTTATGAATTTGTATTTCCATTTTTGCAAAAGATACAAATTTTTTGTACCAAAAAAAAGTTGTCCAAAATGATAAATAGAACATTTTTGTACGTGAGTATTATTTCGCTGAAGTTGATAATTAAAGAGATATTTTGATTTTTGAGATTTGAGCCTCCAATGAAGTAGTTCTGTAAATGGGTTGTCATGGCAACTGAGCCAAAATACAAAATTTCAGATTATAGATCATCGGGAAGGCTTTGAAAAATGAATAAAAGCGATTGAATTAAATTTTAGATCTGGTGGCCAAATGGATAGAGATATTAACATTGTCAATATTAATAACCTCAAAGGAGGGGAAGTAGGTTCGGATCCCAGGCAGTCAGATGAATATTTAAATCAATTGGATACAAAATGATATAAATAAAAATATCCCTGAATAAGTGTATCGTTTACTATCCCGTTCAAAAGTAATTGTGTGTCTATTGTTTCGTTCTAATGGTTAATTAGAAGACCTACATGAAATAGGTAAAGCATTATGTAATTTAATGATTTCGGATTCCTGTAACTCTCCTAATCATCCATTAAGACGAAAAAAAAGATACAAGTTCTCCAATTACTTTTGAGAGGCCGAAGAGACTAAATAAAAATTCAAATTCATTTTATAATCTCGAGTTAGTATTTGAAAGAGGAGCGGAGGGGAAAGTAGGGTAATTTTGTTGTTTCAAAATTTCGATTTCCGATCTATATAATCTATAGTCGCTAGGCAATGTCATATGTCACGACACTTGACGCTAGATGTGTAGAAATCTTTCTATAATTTCCCAACTATCCATAAATAATAAACAAAAAAAAAAAGTTTGAAAATAATTGTAATTATATATAAAAAAAAAAAAAATCATTAATCATTTTGTTTTCAATTTTGTTAGCAAAGAATATAATTATTTGGTAATTGAGAGTTTTCATGTGAGATGAAAAAAAAGGTTTCTCATAGGTGTAATAATAATAATAATCTATTGTTAATCGAATAGAATAGATCATTAATTGTTTTTATTATAGCTCTATTTAGAATGTTTTTTTTTTTTTATTTTTTTATTCAATAAGTGAGATTTAATTATTAAAAGGCACGTGGCTTGATTGCAAATCTGTTGTGATTCACCGCGTGAGTCGGAACTTGAAAAGTTCTTATTGTATTCTCTCTATCTGTCTATCGAATAATAAAATTTTGAACTTTATATCTGGATAAAGCATGAAAAATGGAATGAAAAAAAAAATCTGCAAAAAATTTTGTATTTTTACTAAATATTTTACGTTATTTTTTTAGAAATCCACAGTATTATTTTGAAAGTGTTGCGAGAATTTCACAGATTCAAGTTCATTGCGCATTTTCTATTTTTGTAAATTAATCTATTATTATTATGTAAATTATTGTGATTGCATTCAAAACATTCATGACGCATGCGACGTGGGTACCTCACTTAAATATCAAATTTGAGCCTCGAACGTTTTTTTCATTTTTGAGAAATTTTGTTCAGAGACAGAGCATTTATTTGGACTCAGAAGACGTGTATTTCCTTTTAAATCTCGACATTGATTTTTTTGACAATCGCAATATTTTCTCTTTATATTTCATACGTAAGAGAAAAAAAAAAATACGAATGAATCTCCTCGTTTTTTTTTTTTTCACAAGAAATGGTAGAAAGATAAACCTTTCAAAAGTAGGATCTTGTCAGTTATGTAAACTCATTGAAATTTTAATCCCATATGCAAAAGAGCCCTTTTTATTAGAAAATATTTATACATACAAGATTGTAGATTAGTTTTTTTCATACCGGAATGGCGTTGGTGACTTGGTGTCGAGCTTGTCCGAGGCCATCCCTATCCCTTGCGACTTGTCCGAGAGTCGAAGGTTGCCCTCTATAAACTCGTTGTTGCCTATCAGATTCAATTTCCTCAGCAGGGCCCAATTCATCCGCGTAAAGTTGTTGCTAAACAAAAAAATTACATGTGAAATTTGAGAAGGGTTAAAAACCACAAAAAAAAAAAAAAAACATACTTTGACAAGTTCATCTTGTTGGCGTTGCTGTTGTTGTTGTTGTTGATGTCTTTGCTGTTGAGTAAGACCTCTTGAGGGTGATGATCTAATAAAACAAAATGAATGAAGAGAAGTTAAAACAAAAGAGAATCTGTGTAAACAGTGGCGGATTACTCGGGGCCACTGAGCGATAAAATTTGAAAGAGCCCTTATTTTGTTAAACTAATTTAATTTTCTAGTTATTTTGATTTTAAGGATTTATTTATTAAATTAAGGGATTTAATGATTAAAAAAAATCATTCAATTTTTCTTTTGATGAATATTTCATTTAGATTTTTTACATATACTATCCCCCTCCAAAGTAATTGGATCAGATGTATTTTTTCGTTTTAATGGATAATTAGGAGATCTACATGAAATTTAAAATCATCAAATTTCATAATTATTATTTTCGGATTTCTAATTATCCATTAAGTCGAAACAAAAGATGCAAGTTGTCCAATTACTTTTGAAGTGATAGTAGACTTCAACTAGAGACGACATAGAAGAACAAAGAGCAAACGCTGTTTTATAATGTGCTTTAGATACTCTTTGAAATTAGCAGACATTTTAAAAACTCTCGAATAAATGCTTTGGAAAAAAAAAGAAGTCAAAACATGTCAAACAAATAATAATGCGCCAAAATTATATTAATGTTACATTTTGGATTTAAATGGAAATATCAAGAATCTTGAGGACCCCAGGCGGCCGCTAAATTCGCTCCCCGTTTAAAACTCTTATTTGGTCAACCTTAAGAGTTTTTATTAAAATTATTTTCAGAGTAACGATAACATTGTTGTATAATAATTTAGCCCCCGCCTTTTGTTCCCTCTACCGCTTGTTTCTCGAAGTTACCTAGCAAATAATTTTGTTTTTTCTAAAGCTCTTTATTTTAGCGTGTAGTGTAAAATATTATATACCTTTACTAATTTATTGTATAATTAGCTTTATTATATTCTTAGGTATTCGAATCTAGTATTTTTTTTTATAAACCCGCACTATTTTTTATTAGGAAAAAATCTGGAGAGAAGAATAAATGCCTTCGAGATCATTGTAAATAAGCAAGGCCAAGCACTGCTGAACCTCGGATGGGTGGCCTGAACATCCGCCGGAAGCCAGCAATACAAATATATTTATATTTACAAGTCAAAATGGTCTCAGTAGACTTAAAAATAAAAAAAAAGTATTATGATCATGAAAAATTCAACTCCTTTCTTTACGTTTGCCCCCCCCCCCTTAAATTGAGCTTAAGCTTATGTCTTTGGAACCACTCATCGGATAAGGATAAAATTTTATAAATTTATACTCTTAAGTGAGAAGATAATAAAATTTGGAATGATTCGGTTGACAGACAACTGTAAAATGGGATCCTCACTAATTATTAAGAACCACGATTTTCTCAAAATCTCTGTGATAATAATTAAGATGTTTGACTAAATTTCATGTCAATCCGTTCAGAGGAAGAAGATTTATTCTCAAAAAAATTGGGTATAAGATGATAAACTTACGTCATCAAAGAAAGATTATGAAATTTTATAAAATCTCTTTGATCTTTTTACATATAATTAATAATAAAAATATATTTATTTTTATAAACAACATAATCAACAAATATCGAATTGGGGAACGTTTTGCAATTTCGTTGCTTATTATTTTATAATGCGTTGGAAATTTTTTCTTACTCGTCGTTCTTTGGAACAGTTAGTTTTTCAGTAATATGTTTATAAATATATAGCCTAATTCTCTACTTGTTTGTACGGTATTTATGGTAGGTAATTTGCAAATTGAACGAGATGGAAAGTTAACGTTGAATAGGTAGATACGCGTACCTGGAAGGCGGCGGTGGTGCAGCCGCTACAGAAGTTGCTCGTCCTCTGGAAACGGGTTCTGCACGAGTTACAGAACTGGCAGTAGCAGACTCAATGGGTTCCGCCCCCGCACAGCCGACATTTCGGGGCCAATCGCATGTTTGCAATTCATGACTGCCAACAAAAAAAAAAAATAAACTTATAAAAGTAATAAATGATCAGACAATCAATTTTACCGATAATTTTCATCAGTTGATAATTGAATTAATAATATTTCAATCTTATATTCATTATTTGATTTAAGTTATATTTTAACCCTCCCAGTGAACGAGATACTGACATTGTCAATATTAATAACCTCAAAAGCAAGGGATGTTGGCGCGGATCCGATGAACATTTCAAATGGATACCAATTAATATAAATAAATATCCCTGGATAACTCTATCTTTTAAATACTACTATCCCTTTCAAAAGTAATTGGACAACGTGTGTCTTTTGTAACGTTTTAATGGATAATTAAAAACATTATGTAATTTGATGATTTCGAATTCCTGTGACTCTCCTAATTAGCCATTAAGACGAAACAAAAGATAGAGATTGTCCAATTACTTTTGAGTAGCATAGTATATGGCCTCAGATGCCGAAAAGACTAAAAAAATTTATTTAATTATATTACTTTTGTTGAATATGATTGTGAATTACTCTTACTGATTGATGCTCCAAGTGCAACTTAAAATAATTTTATTTAACAAAATTTCAAAAAATTTAACTCATAAGAAGATCTAGCTTCAGAAAATATAAGGAAAAAAGATATTGCACTCGGTTCGATGTTTACCAAATCAGTTGATTAAACTACCATATATATATATATATAGGGAAAAACGAGAGTAACTTGAATTCGACAATTCCAATTAGAATTTCGAACTAAACAAAGTAAGTGATGTTGCTTTTTGTTTAATTAAGCAATATCGTCTAAAACATGAGAAAAATTTAATTCTCTAGTGAATAAATTGGATGATACAACAGATGGATGAAATTACTAAAGATTATAAGAGAAAAAAAAAAAAAAAAAAAGCAAAATGTCGACTGAACAACGCACGAATTAATAAAAAATATTCTTATTTTTTCTAAAAAAAAAAAAAAATTATAAAAGAAATTATAAAAAATTGTTATCTATACATCCTTAATATCTACTGTTTATAAGATATTATCATTGATAAATAATTCCCCCTTGGAGGTATCGCTTCACATCCAAGGACCAACGGTTCGCTTCTTGGCTATCAATTGATTTCAATAACGGATTCTAAATGACAAAAAAGAGAAAATTATTGTTTTTCAAGAATGTTGAGAAATTCCCTTTAAGTCAGAAGGAATTAAATTAAAATTCCATCCCCCGTAGATGAGAGTAAATACGGGTATATCAAAATTCATCTATCTATATATATGAGGGAATTTGAGCTGAAGCTTAGATATTTTTTCTATATTCTCTTTAAATATTGAAGATATTCTGAAAAACAGGAAAAGTTTTTTTTTTATAAATATGCACGTGGCAAATGTTTTGGCTTCGATCACAACGCTCCCAAGTGGGCAATTTTAGAAGCTATTAGCTTCAAGATGTATTTTCAAATTTTCAAAATATTTTACATTTAGAGATCGTTTTAAATTTTTCACTCCATTCATTCCACTAAAGGAGTGAATTTAATATCATCTCTATCTATCATGATTTATTTCACGAAGCTATAAAATAACAAAATAAATTCTAATCAATATTATTTATGATTATTTTAAGAGGAAATTAAATTCTTTTTTTTTTTTTTGATCAAAGATTGCAAAAAAAATTTCGATCGTTATCGGCCGCCTCAGGGCGGAGCAAAAAAAAAAAACAATTCAAATTCACCATTCCACATTTCACGTGATTATCAACGTGAGATCAGGAACACAATCCCCTCCTTCCATTTAATTAAATCTTCTTCTTCTTCTATATATATATAATTTTGTAGTATAGTAGCTGAGTGTCGATCTTGATTGCAACTTTCCAATGAAATTTTGCATCCTTTTAGAGGACATTAGTAAGAGTTCAAGAAAAATAGTTAGGTGTCCAAATATCCATTTTTTTTTTTTTTTTTTTTTTGAGGGAAAAGCCTTAAATTAAAGGCTTAAAAACCCTCAATCCTAACAAAAAAATTCATTCCCCGGTTGTATCGTGCACTGATGACACACACCATTCCCTATCGCCGGTTTCGGGTTCTACTGACCCATTCCCGGTCGGTATCCCTCCCCAAACCCCTGTCCCAAGCCACCTCCCATCCACCTCTGATCAAATACCCATTTGGGATGGCTAGCAAAAAACAATATTTTCCTATTGAAAAGCATTTGGGGGAATTAAGCCCTCTCTTTCCTTATAAGCTAATTAATGCTATATAGTAATAAAATACATTAATAAATCTCGCAAATGAAAAAGACATAAAAGTTTTAGAGATGTGGGGGGTGGGGGAGGGGTATAAATATATTTATTAATTATTAAATTCTATTTGTTAACAATAATAATTAAATCCTACCAATAAAAACAATTAATTCCTTTTATGATCATTATTAATAAATTATTATTTACACATTTTCCCAAGCACGTAATAAACGAATCCCCCCCCCCCCCCTTGTGTCTGAGAAGTTAGAAGTATTGACAATGATAACTTTAAAAGCTATAAGTTGTAGGTTCGGATCCCAGACAGTCCAATGAACATTTATTTAGACCAAATGAATACCAATTGGTATGCTATAAAAACTAAAAATATATATAATTGATTAGAGGGCGCTACCCACTGTAAATATAACTGTACTGATCAAGTCGGTCAATCGGAGGGTAGACTGAGGTAAGAGAGAGTTGCGACACGAGATTATAGATGGCGCAGAGACTGTTGTAGATAAATATCAAATATAGACGGAGTTTAAATGGCCTCAGATGCCTCAAAAAGTCAAAGAGATGAAATAAAATTCCAAAAAGTTTTCTCTCTATGAATGTGTTTGTTTCTTATTATCTTATTCTCAATTTTTTCGTTTTTTTTTTTTTTAATATGAATTCGCACTCACCCAACGGGTTGTTATGCAAATCGGTCCAGGGCTGAAGACAAACATTTTAATTATTGTCACCGAATTTCCAAAAATTTAGCCCCAACGGATGCTGAGAAAATCGTTCTACGCGGTAAATATTATAGGGCCTTTTTTTTTACCGCCCCCTCTGCAACCGATTCGCTTCAAATTTTAATACCTTCTTAGGCGCATCTAGGTCTAGAAAGTTGTCAAGTTTCATCCTTTTTCGATGAGTGGTTCCAGAGATATAAGCCAAAATAAAAGCTACGCACATATACACTTTAAGATGTTTTTTTTTTTTTGCATTTTTGTGCTTTTTTTGACCTGAAACGTAAATATCGAAAAAATGAAATGGCATATGCCGGACACTTGCAATTTAAATTTTAGCTTTAAGTCAATGCAGTCCAAATTTTTTGCTCAAGGCGTCCTCTCTTCTTACCTCTAAGCTACGCATTTGTGAAGGCATTCGATGTTAAGTAGGATGAATATTTTTTCTAATTTCAAATAATAATAAAATGACTCGGTGGAAAAAAAAAAGTAGCTTCAGAAGTTGTTTGTTTAAAAAGAGATAATAATGAGTTATTAGTGAGGGGCGTGTCACTTCCTATTTACTTTTATTATTTAAGTAGAAGATATAGAGAGAGAGAAGTTGAGTTACATCACTCAGTCACATTGCAAGAAAAGAGATGAACTCTTGAGTGAAGTACTTTCAATTTTCCTTCTAATAATTAGCGATTCTCACACAACCAGAACCGGTACTTGGTTCTCGCGCTTTAAAGATGTTGTTGAAATAAACATATCACGCTAACTTGCCAAGAATCAAAGAAATTGAGAAAGCTATTTAAAATGATAAAGAGGCATGAGTATAGGGGAAGGGGATAGCAGTGTCGCCCAATGAACCTTTGGTACATGAAGCGAGACCTCTACTCCTCCCTCATTCGTTGGTGTCTCCACCCCCTGAGCTATACTTAAAGAGAGAGAGAGAGAGACATGCTCTATTGTAAACAAGTTGAGCTGGACCAAATGACGCAACAACCGGCTATGGGTTGGTTTGGTTGTGCTTGCTTGCATAAGCATCTAGGCTAGTAGATATGAATAGACAAACAGCATAACTTTATTCCTTTTAACCTCTCCCCGTCTGCAAAAAGTGAACACCTAAGCCCCTAAGATTAATTTGGCGTAAACAGGAACAAGAATTGAAGTACTGACAAAGAAATTGTTAAATTTTATCAAAATAGAAGAAATGCAAACATAACATTAATATGTGTAAATATTTATTTACGAGATTTAGGTAAAAATGGTGAATTCATTTTTCATCAGGTGAAAGAAAATTTAATTTAATATTTTCTATCTCTTCTTGAAATTCTAATATATATAATGAGAAACCAATCGCAAAAAAATCCAATCAACGGAAATACACGTTTTTTTCTTTTTAAATATAAATTTTAATCCTTATTATTATTTTCAATCTCTTATCTATGTTTGAAATAGCGTAGTCTGTCATGGAATTTCGAAATGAAATTTTGCACCCTTATAGAGGACATGAGAGAGTAGAGAAAAAATAGTTCCATTTGGGGAGGCTCAAAAATTTTTTGTTTTCCCATTGAAAAGCATTTGGGGGAATTAAGTCCTCTCTTTCCTTATAAGCTAATTAATTGCTAATAATAAAATATAAATAATTAAATCTCGCAAATGAAAAAGCCCAAAAGTTTAGAGGGGTGAGGTATTTTTTTTTTGTCTTTTCTGAGGTCATATAGACTTTAAATGATATAGTTTACAATATATACAAATTTGCCGGCCATATTTATTTATATCAATTGGAATCCAACCAACATTCCTTAGCAGTGAAAATTATAAATAGTGACAATGTCAATATCTTTAAGCTCTCGGGCATGGGAGAGGGGGGGAGGGGGGGGGGAAGAGAGGGGATATATTTCTTTATTAATTATTAAATTAATAAAAGGAAAAAATTATGGAGGGAGGGAGGGAAAGAGAGATTTACCTGTACATGAGTCCGCCAGTGCAAGACTCAAGAAGAGCTCCGCCGAAGACACAGACATAATATTGGGTGCAATCAGCAGGGTGAGGATAATATCCGAACTCGTCGGGGCAATCGAAGTCGACGCCGGTCTGGACACTCGTCGAAATACGGCGCTGCCCGGACACGGAATCTGCAAAAAATATACATATATTTAAAGATTTATTAAGAATCCTCCAAGTTACAAAGTTAAAATGTTAGATGGAAGTTTTGACAATCATCTTTTAAGAATTGAAGTTCTCTAGCATTGGAAATCATGAATTGGTGAAAAATATCGTAATTAGATAAAATTTCATTATCTTCTTTTCAAATTGATTCTCCTTTTATGAAAAGAAACCGAAATCGCTTTCTTCAAAGTGGGGGTTTATTCTGGAAAGTTCTTTTCCAAAAGAAGGAGAGGCAGGAGGAGGAGGATAAAAATCGAGCGAGGCCTTCTGCTAATTGCCAAGTGTCAATGTCATATCTGCACTTGGTCTGGCCTTGGCATTAACGGACAACGACGACGACGACGACTTTTTGCTCCTCTCCCGGAAACCTGTGAAGTGAGAGAATGCACTTATAAACAACAAGGACGATAAGAGATCCAAAGAATACCACGTGAATAGAGTGTGTCCACAGCCACAGAGCCGATTTATGCAAATTATCGCCAAGAACCAGATCAGGAGATACAATCCAATATATTATTGAGCAAGAGTTAAGAAACTGGATTTAAAAAAAAGGAGATAAATTTGAATAGCATAAATAAATGTTTATGAAATCAAATGAATTAGTTTTAAACCAGAAATTATATTATTATCAGTATCTTAATAAATTGGACGTTCTTAAGAGATACCTCGTACCTCTAAATACGAAATGATTATTTGGATATTGATCAGTATCACTTAAAAAGTCGGTTATCGAGGTTCACCTAAAGCCTCCAGGGAGTCAGAATCTATAGCAAATAAGAGAACAAAACACTGACGTTTCGAATACGATTCTTATTCATCTTCAGGACTTATTTATTCATATAATAATACAATAATTATGTTTTCCCTTTGTGATTATATTTTTGTTTCTAGAAAATTTCTCCAATGAAGAGTATGAAAATTTTCGTGCTTTGAGGATAGAAATCTTTTCATAATTATTCCCGTATACTTAATAAAGGAAAGTATTATAATTGTCTAAAAATTCGATCCTAAGATTTTGTTTCTTCCACCATTTTTAGAATTATGTCTGTGTGTATGTTTGTTAACACGATAATTCCAGCAGCCTTTAATGTCGATCATTAAAATCATATATTTCTACCAACTTATGGGCTATTTCCGGCAACCGCAAGGAACGTTTTTCTCTATATGTGTATACAAGTGAAGATTTATTTGTGTTATCTTTAAATATTGAAAATGTCATGGGCATCACAAAAAGCCCCCTCGGCTCGGTGCCTTGACTAGTAACTCAATATTTTCGAAATCATAATATTCTAGAGTTTCTCAAACTACGACCCCTTCCCCTAAGACTCCACATTAAGCCAGGATTGCGTATGTGACATCAAATTAAAGAAGGAATATGAAGAGACGCAACAAATGTGAAATTTCAACGAATATAAAGAGTAGCTGGAGGAGGAGGTACTAGTGAAGGTGAAGAAAATACAATAGTAGTATATTTTTTCCTCTTGTTCCTGATTTTTCCATCTTGATTAAGTCTATTCTCAGATTTCTAGGACTGTCGATATAAATATAAGATCGAAATTATATAATTATTGATAATTGTAATCTTTTCGCCCCCAGTGGCGTATCTAGAACTTTTGCCGCCCGGGGCGGTCTCCAATTTACTGCCCTTTCTAAACCAATCAAATGGTGGTTTAAATAAATTAATAAACATAAATATATAATTGTAATTGAGACAAACTATAGATGGGGAAC
>JAAAKE020132336.1:0-14244 GCA_010014785.2 Anisolabis maritima | reverse complement strand
AAAAATAGAGGCCTTGGCTTAAAAGAAAGCAAATTATTTCCTTAATCGTTTCGCTAAAAGGAATTCTATTTATCTAAATTTCTTTGTTTTTTTTTTCTATAATTTGATACAAATTTTATATATTTATTAATATATTTTTTATTAATTATTAATTTTTTTTTTTTTAAGTCTTTTTCGGCAACTGAGGCCATTTAGACTCCGTCCTTATTTATTTGTATTAATTGGTAGCCAATACAATAGAAATAAATTTTTGTCGCTCAGGACGGGAAGCGAACCCCTGCCCTTTGGTATGTGAGGCGAAACCTCTACCTCTGCACCAAGGGACAGGGCAATTATTAATTTGTAATTATTATTTATTTTTATTTGTTAAATATTCTAGGAGAGCAAGCTTTGCTCTGTTTATTCTGATTCCAAAGCCACTTGAATCATTATTTTGAAAAAAAAACCCACTTGCAATGTTATGATTTTGTGGATATTTATTGATCAATTACTTTAATTAAGAAAAATTCTATCATCACAAGTTATTTTTTAGTCTCTTATCCTGAGAGTTCATGGGATTCATTATGAATTGATAGTATCATTATTATGACGTCTCCGACTTTTGACTGCTTTCCTTTGCGAAATCTCTTTCATCGAACTTCTTTTCCTCTTCTATTTTCAGACTTACTACATCTATCTTCCTTGGCATTCTTCAGTTAGCGATCGTTGCATTTGTATTTTGTCTCTGATTTGTCTGTTCTGTGTATTTTACAGAATGCAGTGAAACTGCAGAAGCAGCAATCGACTGCAAAGCCGACAAAGGGCGGTAATAAGATCTTGGCAGCTGTGACTTTGGGTGAACCACCTACGCCTAAAACGACACCTGGGGTTGCGGCTGCAGCGGCTACACCACAACCTCCTCCACCACCCCCAACAGCCGCTGCAGCCAAAGAGATACAGCCACCACCATCAGTACCCCCTCCTTCTTCAGTCCCACCACAACCGCCGCCACCAATTCAACCACTTGCGCCTCCACCACCTCCACAACAACCTCTTCCTCCTACTCAACCACCTCCACAACAACAACCATCATTACAATCCCTGCCACCTTCTATTCCTCATCCTCATTCAGTTCCTTCTGTTTCCTCAACTCCGACGGCTCCAACGCCCCCATCCCAACACCAACAACAACAACATCAACCGCAACAACCACCCATCGCTGCCGCAGCTACAGCAGCAACTAACAACGTACTGAATCACCATCATCCACATCATCATCATTATCATCATGCCGCCGCAGTGCTACAACATTTGAATCCGAGCCCGACGGCCGCCACGGTGAGTCCTCTGCTCTCCTCTCTCGTTAATTGCATTATAATACAAAAAAAAAAATTAATTTGTTATTAATTGATTAAATGGAAACCAAACGACAGAAAAAAAATGAATTGAAAATAATCAGAGCAAAACAAACGAACGAACGAATGGACGTATTCTTTATTGAAAAACAATTTTATATTTTTACAATAAAAAACGACCCTTTTTCTCTCTTTTCTGATATACCATTTATAAATTAAAAGAAGAAGAAGCGGTCAAAATTTCGATCTTCCCAGTCCTAATAGTGTGTGTATAGGCGAGTTATTCTCGGAATGGCAGAGAGACTAGGAAATATTTAGCTGTGGGAGAGAAGCGGAAAAGCAACGAGCGCGGTATCATCTATCATTGTGATCAGGTCCCCTTTTTGCTGACAACGTTTTTTAGAGTACGGCTTCTGGGAGTCCGGACTTGCTTCGAAATGGGTCTTCTTTAGTCGTTCGATTTTCTAAATTAGAGGGAGAGGGGCTTTGAAGGAATTCCTTTGAATAATACAAAAACTATTTCAAATGAATTAATTAGAATCTGTTCATATTGAAAGGAAAATTTTTAAACTCTATAAAAAGAAGATTTTATGGTCATAGATGACGTCATTCTTACTGAATTCATGTACATTCTACTGCTTCTTGTCATTTATTGTTCACATACACATTTACCGTTTTTTTTCTTCTCTGGATTCAATTCAATTAATTCACTCATAAATCAATTCATCTGCAGAAATGCTACTTTGCATTTGAATTGCAAATTTCTCTTTAATATTTTATAATAAACAACTCTTTATTTATTTATTTATTTATCTAATAATTTTTAACATTTCAATCTTTTTGGAATATTTTCATGATCTTCATTTGGGAATTTTATTTTGTTAACACTTAATTTTAAATGTAGATGATATTTTAATTTTAATAATAGTAATGACTGGATAACACTCAGGAATATGGGTGTGGACAACAACCACGAGTTACCCCAACTAAGACTGTCATTTGTTCTTTTTCCATTTACCCTCTTCCCCTTCCATTATTGCTTCCACTCTCCGTCGCCTGCCGACCCCTAAGCAAAAGCAGAAGGTGAATGGTTGACATTTAAAAGTTTAAAAAAATTTTGGTTTCCTTTATTGACGTTTTACGATTTTAATCAGGAAAATATCCTTGATAATCAATCCTATCACCTTATATACTTTTGGGATTACAGTTTTATTAGAGTGGATGGATTTGTCGCCTCTTTGTGTTGTCATTTAGAATCTAAGATTCTAAGGCAACAACACAATCCTTAACAGCTCGTAGACTAATGAGCCAAATAAGAGGTTTTCATGAATAATTTCTCCTTCTCTCTTTTGATGTCGATTTCACCCTGAAGCCAGTGAATCGTATTCTTTTCTATTTCTCTTTTTCTTTGAATAAATCGTAGATAAATTCACCATTAATTTCAATGACCTTGAATAGGATGCTCTTCAATAGTGAGAAATGGAGATTAGGCTACTAACCATTTGAAAAAAAGACTCATTTACATAAAAATAATGAGTGAGTGATCAATTCACTCACTTAAAGCGAACATTTTTTTCTTTCTCTTCTTTAAAAACGATTTAGAAAATTAGTCAACTATCTGCATGGTCCTGCTGGACGAAAAAGTTGTTTCATTTATATGGTTTTCCTATTCAAAAAGAAGTTAATTTAAAAAAAGGAGCAGAGATTCCCATTCCATAGGTTGGTTGCATTAATTAATTGCTGTTTTGGTGCTGGAAAGAATTTTTCGATTAATTCCACCAGGGCAGGTCACGCATGCTCACTTTTTAAATCTCCAGAGGAGTTTTGGAACTATAAATCGAAAAAAAACTTTAGTGACATGATCTTTTGTGTTGTGTTGTGGTTTGTCTATTTTCCAACAACTTTATTAAGCAGGTTAACTGAGAACGTATCCTACACTTGTAATTTTCGCGTTAGGTTTAGGCTTCTTTAGTTACTTTAGTTATTAATAAAGAAGCTGCGCAGCCCGCCTTCGGCCCAGCAACATTTTTGGTACCAAACTGCAACTTTGGGAACTCCGCTATAAATAGGGAAATATCGAAGGGAGCTCTTTTTTCCCAAAGGGCCATAAGCTCTGTCCATTTTATAATAAAAAGAGAAACACATATTGTAGATCTGTACACAGCCCATACATACATTTTATTTATATATAAATGCTTCTGTTTTTATTTCTTTTAATTTTCCACAAGAGGGTCTGCCTGAAGTTCTTCTTTCTCTCCTAGAAGATAACAGATAAAAAAAACTCAAAAATCCTTAGATGATGAAAAAAAGAAAAATTCAAGGAAGTATAGCTGAGGATGACCAGAACGTCAAATTTAAATGCCAAATAAAGAGAGCATTTTAATGAATAAGAATAAAAATGGAAATTCCAAGTTTCTAAATACAGGATAACAGCATCGTACGCGAGGTGGCTATGAGACACTACAAAAAATTTTTTTTTGGAAATATTTATTGACCTGTAGTGAAAAAAAAAATCTATAAAACGTCTCATACCCACCTCGAGCACGATGCTGTTATCCTGTATATAGAAACTTGGAATTACGAACATCGCGTCGAAGAATAGAAACTTAATCTTTTCTTCTTCTGATGATTTTAGACCAAATCAAAATCCCTAAAGGGCATTATTGTTTAGGAGAGAGAAAGCAAAGGAACTCTCTTGAGGAAAGTTTGCTCTAGATAGCTACAAATTCAAACAAATTCAATTTCCTTTTATTTTTTTTTCTTTTCTTTAAACAAATAAAAAGAAGAAGAATGTAAAATAAGATTTTTTGTTTGAAATATTCCTCTTCATTGCTCTTCGTAGTCTGGTGCATCAACATCTTTTTACAATAAAAGCAATGGGAAATATTTTAAAAGATATCAATTTCGCGATCTTATTTTATTTATCTTAAGATGCTTAGTTTAAAGGTTAAAACACCACAGTACATGAGTTCGACTCCCGCGAGCGCCTATTAATGAATTTAAGGAAAATAACTTAAGACCGCGAGATAAAAATATTTTTCAAGGGAAGTTTATGTTTAGTTGAGCATAATTCAGGCCTCCTAGAATCGGACCCGCTTTCGTGGCGGACGTGCTACCTTTATCCGCCTTCGCAATTATTTGAGTGAAAATATTACCGTAAGCCCAATCAAATGCAAAATATTTTTATTTTACACGATATATTGAATGGTGCTTGTGTTTACACTCTCTAGGGTATTGAAAACCACCACCTATTTCAAACAAAGCCCTATCGCTCGGTTTTTTTTCTTTTAGCTTTAAGAAAATGTACTGATGGACAAAGAACATCACTTCACTCTTAATGGGAAATGACAAATAACTCAATTTCGTTGGCACTCCCTGCCGTTTGAGAGATCTTAAAACATCCAGTGACTTACATCTGCAAAATTAGTTATGAGCATTTAATTAACGAATTTTTATTTCCGTCACCTCTTTTATTTTTAATGAAATTAAGACTTTTTTTAATGATTAAAATAACGAAATTAAGATTTGATTTGTCATTATCTTTCTTTTTCTTTCCCTTTGCTTTTTATACAATAATTGAACCAGAAGGTTAAAGGCAAGGGAGGGGGATTTAAAATAAACCTGACTGTCGACCCTCAGACCACAAATCAAGAATCTAAAGTCGATCGGACTTGCCGACCATTTACTAACAAAGAATAGTGCGATATTGAAAAACTTAAAAATATAATTGAATTAATAAATTAAAATCTCACATTCATTATTTGATTTATTTTTTTAAATATCTTTTTCTTCAACCATTTAGACTCCGTCCTTATTTATTTAAATTAATTGGTAGCCAATATAGTTTAAATAAATTTTTGTCGCGGACGACTGACCTCGACCTATGCACAAGGGACAGGGCATGGATAGGGTTTGATGAAAATAAAATTTTAATTAATAATAATAATTATTTGTTTCTGTTTATTGATTTGAAACTTTATAAATGGAACTTAAAATAATTTTTTAACAAAGTTACATTCAGATACCAGTGCTGTATATCATTTTACGTAGAAGGAAAAAAGTTATCCAAGGAAAAATAATCCACATCCCCATCCCCATCCCCATTCCCCTAATGATCTGATGTTTAACAAAATCTCATTTCTCAGTTACATCTTTTTATGAACGCCAAGTTTCTGCACAATCGAATACTTATTTTTTGCTTACAACCTGGACAACAGATACACAGACAGACCGTAAAGTACATAAATAGACTCGCGTGACTTCAAAACACATTTGGGTACCATTAATCCTTTTTTCCAATTACATTAACTTAACCAGCATTGCAACTAGCTAGAGCTAGCCAGGGTTTATGATTTCCGGCTGAGCAAGAGGCAGATTTTGCCCAATTCAAAATTTAATAAAACTCAAAATAGAACGGGACGTCATTAACCTATATTTTTTGTTGTCCTCAAAACGCAGAAATAGGCTGGTGAAGCATTTTAAATAATTTAAATAAGAACGCCCCTAGGAGATTTTCTTGACAAGTTTTTAAAAATTTCTGAAACCCCGACCGAAGTTGTTTAACAATTTTTATTTATTATTACGTTATCTTTTAATGTTATTAAAATAGTAATTAAATTAATAATTTGCTGTCCGTCGGTCAAAAACACAAAGTGGAGGAATATTTTTTTATTTTCTACATACCTCTTTAGAGGAAGAAAACAATGAGTTTTGTGCATTTAATGCAAACTTCCTTCAAAATCCTCTCAGAGACATTTCATTAAAGGGATTACTTTTTAATAAAACAAAAAAAAAAATCGACCATTGATTTAATTATTCTTTGCTACACATTTACAATGATAACAATATTACAAACACCACAATTTTGTTTTTTCTTCCAAAGGACCAATTCACAAAATTTCTCATCACATCACTTTTCATTCATTCCTACAAACAAGAAAAAAATCGTTCTTAAAATGCACTCAGATGAAGAGCCGGAGCACAACTGACTTGTTGGGCGCATTGGTCCGCAGACAGACCTCGTTTCTCTCGGAAGCCACACCCTCCATGACGTCATGCAGTCCCGCCCCCTGGCACTAGTACCTATCACTTCCGCAAGAGTGCACGCATGACGTGCTCCCTAGTTGCTCCATCGTCCTCTTGATGGCGTTTTGAGTCACAAAACCGAGAGAGAGAACATATATTTAGACTTTTTGATTTGATTTTTTCAAACCTCTTTTTTTTTTTTTTTTTTTTTCTCATTAAAGTGTTTTCTAAATTAAATTTCTAATCGCATTTAAACAAAGCAATAACATATTGTATACAAAAATGAGTGAAGATAGAAGTGTTTTTTGATAATCAGCAGGTAGACGTTGAAAGGAGAGTGCAAGGACTTTTATGGCAAGAATCTTGAAAACGAGCGAGCTATGTGCATTCGGCGCAAAAAATAAAAATGAAGAGACGTCTTTTTTTTAATTGTTCTTTTTGGAAGGACAGGGAGGGGAGGGGTGGAAAGTGAGTTGGTATCCTCTAATACTAAAATTATTACTATGAAATCTATTTATCTTCGTAGTCACGGGATTTTTTTTGTCAACGCTCTTTTACTAACTGCCACATTTTTTTTTTACAATCCTGGGGCATGAAATTTCCACATCATCTTTGCTTTGGCTTATTTAAGATAAATAAATATTTTTCTCTCTGTGGCGCCTTCTTTTTGTGTACCCTTAAAATAAGAATCTCTACGTTAAGAGGAAAGTTTCTGGGTGGTCTAAATGGATATGGAGCCGTATAATTATTTTGCTGATACATTTCTCTTTTTTGTTAAAACTTGCCCTTAAAATGATGTATTTTATTAATATTTTCATGTTTTGTTCTCTTTTCTTGGACCATTCCTCATTTCTCATTCGCCAGAAGATTTTAACGATTTAAGACCAAAAGAAGAATTTTTACAAATTTCTCCAGCAAGAGTGAGGATATAATTATTAATATACGTTATCTCTCCATTTCTTGTGAAACGAAAACATTTAAACATTTCATGGGATTTCATTGGAATTAAAAAATTAAAATTTAATTAATCTTTGAAATTAAATGCATTCCATTTTATTGATTTTGGGAGTAAAAGAGGATCTAATCTAATTGAGAATATTTTATTTCCAAAAATAAATGAATTTTATTATACATATTACATAGGTGGCCTTTATACAAAACAAAACAAAAAAAGGGGGGGATACAATTGAATTTCATACCCAAAAGACCCTTTTAAATATTAATTTATTTATATTTTTTGTTTTCCCTTTAATAAATTTATTTGTTTTTCCCCCTCCTTTCCTCTTCGAATAAATAAATAAATACTGACAAGCGGCGCCCTTGTTTTTCTATTATCTAATCATGTCAAAATCACATATTCTCTCTCTCTCTCTCTCTCTCTCTCTGTGCGCTTTTAATATAAAAAAAAAATCAAAAAAGAAAAAAAAAACAAAGAGAGGATGTATTGAATAAAATATCGTTGATAATATTTTATTTAGCTATAATATTAATCTTGTCATTTTTATTTATCCCCTCCTCCTGCTGTTGAATTAAAAGAGGGAGGATGGCGGGGGATTCATTTATAGCCATTGTGTGACGTTTCTCTCTCTCTCGCTTATTATTATTAATCATACATAAGCTCTTATGATTTATTGAGATAATAGCAGAATTGGAATGAGGGGGCGGAGGATGATTTTGCCTGGCCATTCACTAATAGAGGAGGGCTAAAAAGGATAATCACGCCCTCCCCTTCCTATGCTCTGCTTTGATTAGACAGACGGAGATAGGACGATTATTATTGCTTCTCTTCTGTCAGATTAGAGAGAACATTTCTATCTTCTTCATAGAATCAAATCATTCAAAATTTTAAAAAATGCAGCGAAGGGGATTTCAAAGATAATAAATAAAAAGTTGATTATTTGCCAAAGTTTTGAGCACAAATTGTAGTCATCAGGTATCAAGCATATTGACACGATTTTAACAGAGATTCCGGAATGTTCGATTCTTTTACTCATTTAAAGAAGCAAGTTTCAATGAAGGTTGCAAATTTATAATAAAAAGAAGAAAGCAATTGTGTAAACGGAGAGAATTCTAAATATTTTTCGAGCTCATCATCAGGACATTTAGTTAACAGATTAAATAGACTTCAAATTGAAGAAAATAAGCTTTTTTCTAAGCTTGCTCATTCAATTAAGTCTTTTAACAATAAAATTATAGTGTTATTAACATGGAAAATTTACTTTATATGAAGATAAAGAATCCGTTTTTATTGGGGCAAATGCTTCGGCTTTAGATTCTTAAGGTTTGGGAAGAGAGGGTAAAACACGTTTGAATGATTCCATGACGGAGACCGAAATGTTCTTCTATTTATTCTTAAAAACGGCTTTTACTTTAATAGAGAAACGTTATGTTTGTTAACAAATTAAAGAGATGGATTAAACCTCTCAGTCCCTGCGACTGTTTCACTTCCTAGTTTAATATTCATCATGACGGAGAAAGGGGAGGGGCGGGGTTGCATATTCGATTCGATTGTTGTGTAATTCGCAATCCTCTTGCTCATTCTCACCCCTTTTATCTGTAAATTAGTCATCCACCCCCCCTCTCATTCTGATATTCAATTAACTTCGCCATCCGCACGAGTGAGTAGGTTTCAAACCAGAAGGGATTTTCTATCTATAGGATACAAGAGAGAGAGAGCTAATTAATTTTAAATTCTCTTTCTCTCTCTGTTTGATAAATGATGATGATTTAAATTAAAATATAATTAATTTCATTTTGCTTGTTTACACTTGTATTTAAATTTGCGAATTAAAATTTGATATTTGAAAGAGCATGTTTAATTTAAAAATTCCCTTGAGAGGAATACTTAAAAAAAGGAACGATCAGTCGGTCGCCTTATCATTATGTCATGGGGGTGTAGGGCAGATATGGTGACTAGTACTAGTAACTGACACGTTAAATTAAATTATCGTTTTGATTTCTGTATTTATATAAAATAAACCTTTCATTCACTCATTCATACATCTTTGCTTAGCTTGCAAGGTAGGCAACCCAAATGACCAACTCACTAATGGATATGTGGATTAGCTGAGCTCATCTAGAGTCAACTACGCATGCGCATTTGCTAAATCTCCCTAGAGAAATCCTTTAGACAATTGGTTCATATCTTCCAGGACCTGTTTTATACTATAATCTCATTGTGTTGAAGTGATATCTTCCCCCCCCCCCCCATTGCTTAAAGATTTAGGTAAATAATGCTTCCATGTTAAATTCACATATCGAAAGTTAAAGAGAGTTTTGTAACAATAGGGAAGAGTTGTCCTTTTTTGGTCAGTTCCACTATTTGATTCGAGTTATTCACTTCATAATTTTTTCTACACTCTTTGGGATATACGTTAGGTCTTATCCCTATAAATGAGCACAGTTATCTTATTCCGTTGAAATACCGAGCCAAGCTTCGTTGTTTAAAAGTTCCATTTTTGCAACTCCAAATAACTAGCAAATGACGTATTCACATGTCTTTAAAGTGGAGTCATGAAAGCAGCCCTTTGTCCTCTTCTCTCTCGTACTGGTAGTCCAACAGGTTCTTAGTTAGTGAGTGAGGCGAGATGTTGGCCTAAGAAACCACGTCTCTCTAAAGCCCTAAGGGCTTCAAACATCAAACCCCAAAACAACAAACACAAATGCCGAATAGAATACTAAAACACAAATGCTATACTCTTTGGTAATCATCAGCATCAAAAGATGAGAGAGAGTAGGGAGTCGAATAATCGTCACAGACATCTCGTTGCATAAATGAAGGACCCTCATTTTTTCTGGAAATTCTGTCTTCCAGTTTCAAAAGCCTGCCTCCTCTTTTTAGGGGCAGGGGTCAAAAATAATGAAATCAGATTAAAAAAAAAAAAAAAAATAGTGGACAAATAAATGAACAATACCTGGATTTCAATTTCGAGTTGGTTGACTTACTTGTTGGCCAATGACCTCTCTACCCCTTGGTTGTGCTTGTCTACTTGTGTTACTCTTAAAACCAAAGTCAAAAGCCAAAGGGTTTGTTGCATGTCAAAGAGCAAGCAGAGATCACGCACTCCCTAATAATGATCAAGCCCCTTCCCCCTCTCCTGCCACTCACTATTAGTATTATTAGGTAAACAAAGAAATCATTTCTTCATTTATATGTCCCAACACATAATCAAGTGGAGGATTTAAAAAAACTAAGAGGGATTTCATTCAACTCAATTTAGTCCCCCCCACCCCGAGGCCAAGAGGTTAGAGGTATTAACATCGTCCAATTGCTAACCAAAGGGGGGGGGGGTTCCCATCCCTGGCAAATATGCCTGGATAATTAGTAAACATAAACAGTACGTTTCCAATATTGTTGCTAAACAAAAGATAAGACAATCAATTTTTTTTATATTTATGATGTTTCAAGTTTTTCAAGTTAGTTTAGTTCCGGGACGACACACAAGCTTAGAGCTCTGAAGATGATGACGTCAGCGAGGAGTATCATAAAAATATTATACTTCGTTGAAATAAAAGTATATTTGTTCAATTCGTTGAGAAAGGCTTCTTAACAAATCCTGAAATCCTGAAGGAGGCGTTGGTCTTCCTAAACGTTAGCTGATTGGAATTTTTTGGACTACTTATATAATAGTAAGGGTCAACTATTATGATCATGAAAAATTTTACCCCTCAATTTTTAAAAATATCTTTACGTTTTAAGTCAGAAATGCAAAAAATCTTATATATTTTTTGGCTTATATCTCTAGAACCCCTCATCCGAGAAGGATGAAACTACACATTTATATTGTTAGGCGAGACTAAGAAGGTATTCAATTTCGCAATGAGTAGGCGGTAAAAAATAATATTTATTAAAAAACCTCGATTTTCCCAGCATCCTCTGGCGGTCTGAATCTCGATGTTACTAATTGAGACATTTGTCTTCAGCCCTGGACCAAATAAGAATCCGTTGTCCGTTGGATGGAAGGAGATTTCTTCTTAAAATGTTAGGTTAAGATTATAAACCTAAGCCATTATAAAGAGAAACTCTGAAATTTTATATAACTCTTTGACTTGTTAAACATAATTAATAAAAAGATATATTGTTAATTATAAACAAAATAGCAATAAAAATAAACATGACTCTACAGAGCGTTTCCCAGATTGTATGGTTCGGTTAGCCTTGTTTAAGAAGAGCGGCAAATTTCGCAGCTTCGTTGTTTATTTTTAATAAAGGCCTGCTAATTGCCTCAAGAAGTTGATTTGTCCTATTTATGCAAATATCACATAATAGTCCATATGGCTTTTTTTTGGGGAAAGATCTATAGAGGTGGGTTTCTCTTTCTTCTTCGCTTGAAATAGTTGGCTTTCAAATACGCCTTAGAGATTGCAAAGCAGCAATTTATTGGGTCTTGTTCTTTGGGAATCGGAAAATCCTCCAGGGGCGCCAATTATATCCAATCATATCTTGCTAAATATTTTTATCTTAAATCTTATTAAAAATTTTTTTAATTTTGTAGGGGTGGGACTTGAGTATCGATGACGTTCTGTCCCTAATAGAGCATGCTGTTAGGAGACGTGGAGGGGCGGCTAAAATAAAATTAATACAATAATTATGCCCACAATCGTACCATTTTTTATGCATAATGTATGTATAATGCATAATGTATGCATAAAAATACATTGGTCACATGACCAACTCTGAACAAATTTTGTTTTCAATGCAAAGGCTGGGGATAGTTCTTAAATATTAGATCCGGAAGATCGGCTCCCTTATGAAGAAAGTTTTTACAAATTTGCAATACGCTCTTATTGCCTTTGTATGGTTGTAATAAAAATTACATGAGGACGGGGTGTACGACATGTTAGATAATGAAGGGGCCGGGGGAGAGAAAAAGAACGCAATACATTTCTCCTCTCTCTCTCCGCCCCCCCCCCCTTTGCATTGGATACTTATTACTTTATTTCCTCGGAGAGATGATCGCATCACTTGGACCAATTAAGGAGGCGAATGTCCATTAAGATTACCACACAAGAGAGAATATTTGTCACATTTAATGCCCTTTGTGCAAGCGCAAAGGGAAGTGAAGGGAAACACCGTAAATATGTGCGAGGGTTGAAATTTATGTTATGGGATTTGTTTTATCGCAAAAGAGAGAGAGAGAGAGAGAGGTTGCCAATGGGGGAGAAAATGAGTAAGGGAGTGCGGAGGCGAATAAAAAATAACAACCCTCCTCCTCAGCCCCCGTTCTCGTTTGCTCTTTATGACTTTATGTGAACACACACACACACAGATATTTAAAAAAATGGATTTTTGATTTTATTATTAAGATAATATTGTATGTGTATAGGAGGGGGAGGACGAGGGGGTTCTGAATGCATCTATGGCAGTGTTAAAACAAAACGAAAGAGAGTTATGACTCTTTTTTCTAGGTCACAACTTTTTGTATATTTTGCATCCAAATGGAGAAAGAAAAAAAACGAGCAGGGAGGAGTGAAGGGACGGGAGATGGGGAAGATGATAAAAAATAAATGAAAATCACTTGACAAAAAGATCATAAAATAAAGAAAATCGTTGCTGATAAGAAATCATCCGCGAAAATATAAAAAGTTCACTTCCCCATTGTCAATACTAGGTTCTAGATCCGAGCAAAAAATATTAAATAATATAGGACTCCCTCCCCTGGGCCAAACTAAAATATGCTAATCTGGGACCCAAATATTCGCCTCCCCCATATCAATTCACAAATAACCTTGATGAAACTTGATCTCTATTCAGATTTGTGGGAATGCATTGTCATATGCCCTGATTAGGTTTTAAGAAAATGAAATACATTTGGATTTCTTGGCAAACGCGTCGTATATATTTGAGGACTAAACAGTTTTGTTGTACTGTGGCAAAATTCGGATGATAATTTGATCTTTCCAAATTCCATCTTTTGTAGAATATCGTTAGAGATTCTTAAAAGAGAATCGAACACAACTGAAGGAAGATGGAGAATCATGGGATAAAAATTTCATTCCTACCTGGAGCAGTATTTACGTTTGTTTGTATTATTTTATTTATTTAAAACTTATTCTTATTCTTTCTATCCCCTTAAATGAAACATTTTCATTGTTCTAAAACGAAATATCACCGATATCAAAAGTTCTATTAAAAGAAGAGAATCTGTTGTTTATGCTTATATGAGCATTGGTGTCTTAAATCTCCCTCTTTCTTCATTGTTATTTATTTATTTTTTGAATAACACATGTTAAATTTCATTTTTTTATGTTTAATAAGCTCAAATAACAAATGGGGGAGAAAAAAAGAATGAAAGAGAGAGAGAGAGAGAGATTAAATTGTTATTATAAAAATTAATTTCAAAAATGTCATTATTAATATTTAAAAATATCATATAATCCTCTCATAAAAAAAAAGCTTGACATTTATATAATTTCTCTCTCTATCTTTTGTGACACAATCATTCAGGCTCTTTATTAAAACGACTCTCTCTCCCTTTTTAAGGGAGGCTGCAAACGTCAATGAGCCTCCAAGGGAGAAAGACGACATAAAAGGACATAAGCGCTTTATGTGTTCCATCGTCCGATTCACACACACATTAGGGAGAGGGGAGGGGGGAATCTCTCTCTATCTTATGAATACCAAACCAAGCAACCAACACCATCACCTCATTCTCATTGTTATTATTATTGCCTCCATCTCCCTCACTGGTGGCGAAAATGATGATAATTAACATCTTTCTCTCTACTTCCTAGATATTGATATTTCACTCAAATTGCAAAAATATTCAAACTAAGAAAAAAAGAATCTACGTAATAATAACAATAAAAATAGAAGGGTTGTTATATTCTCTGAGGAAGCGTTTTTTTTTTTTTTTTTTTTTTTTTCACTGATGGACCATTTTGG
>JAAAKE020132325.1:453-14245 GCA_010014785.2 Anisolabis maritima | reverse complement strand
TCATTTTTAGGGCCCCTTTGAAACCCCAACATCGTTTTTTTTTACATTGCCATCCCTTAAAAAAAAAAAAAAATAAAAAATTTAGGCCCCCCCCCCCCCCATCACCCACTGAAATTTAAAGGATAGTTAGTGAATTTATCATTATTTTTCCTTCTCAAAAATTTCCAATTTAAATTGCATTCTTTATTTAAGAGATTGATAACAATATCTTAGAGTTAACAAAAACAAATAAAGAAGAAGGAAAAAGGAAGGAAGTGTGTCATCGACATCCTTGTCCAACAAGTTGACAATATTTCCATTCTAAATATAAGATAAAATATCTGACATGAAGATATCTCTTCTCTCTCTCTCTCTCTCTGCTCTACATCAGGAATGTCATTGGGTTACATTGAAAAAAAAAAAAAACGTGTGATAAACGTATATCACTCACCGCCATCGCTTTCTTTAGTTAAGAAAAACCTAAAGATACTGACCCAAATTTTTGCATCGGGGCCCCCCTAGTAGCCAACTTAATATCGTTATTTAGAGTTAGTTTACGAGAAGATACCCCCAAAAAAAGTTGTTTTCAAACAATTTTGGGAAGGATAAGGGTCTCAAAAACGGCTCTAGCGATTTTAATGAACTTTGGTTTATTTACTATTTCGGGGCGCTAGATTTCATCTTTGGGTGTTTGTGTTTGATGGAGGCAATGAACGAATGATTCTATCTTTAGATCTTATGTCTAATTGCCTTGAAAACTTTCTATTATTGACTCTTGTCCATTAAAAAAAAAAAAAAAAAAACAGAACGACACTTGGACTCCAGGCACTAGAGTGAAAAAGTATGTCGAAATTTCAACGAAAATACACGTTTTGAGATCTCATGATTCTAAAAACAATTACCCTCGCAAAATTCGCTCCAACGATTATGAGTAAAAATCACATATATATTTATTAGATGATCTTTGAAATCTTTAAAATTGTCTGGGGGCACACTTTACTAATGTAGTCTTTTGCCAGCGGGACGCTCTGTTTTTTAAACTACTCAAACGGAATTGATTAAAATTGGTATTGAACGGCTACCTAGGGGGACCGACGCAAAAAATTTGGTGTGACTTCACTTTAGGTAAGAGATAGTTGTGTGATGTGCGTTTATTCACATCACATTTTTTAGACTCAGGGGACCTTAAAACGTGTATTTCCATTGAAAACTTTTTTTGCGATCGCAATACTTTCTCATAAAGTGAAAATCTGATTTCGTTGTCATTTTGGCATTTACGAAAAATACCTACCAAAATGTTGGTCAAAAAGATCAAATGAAAAATGATTGCTCAAACGCCTACCCAGGGAATATAAAACTATATCTTGGGAAGATAACTTTGCTTTTTATAACATTTCTAGTTTTAATGAAAGCATCATGGTGGCTATAAAATCTAGCTGGAATTTATCTCTATACGTAAGTATATATTAAAGAGATAATTTTTTATGAAGAAAATGACATTTCCAGAGTATTTCTTTTTTTTTTTTGACTGCCATTTGGACAATAAAATCCTTAATAAAAGAAAAAAAAATATGCTGTGACGGCCGCACATCACACAACTTTCTTTTACCTAATTTAATTTTGACCTTTGACTGCTGCAGCATCCCTCCTTCCACTCTTGGATTGCAATGCCTATTTGAAGATTCCCTCAAACATAAACATAATTAAGTTTTGGTCTCTCATAAAATAAATAAATCAGCAAGTGTTTTAATAAAAACAAGGATCTAAATAATGCTATATTCTTTCATTTTTCCCAAAGAATCTTACATTGTCAACAAATAAATATTTTCTTCTCGATCTGTTTTATACCATCATATAAACTTTTAAATGAGTCATTTGAGATAAAAAAAGAACGAAAAAAAGAATAGTCTCTCATATGAACAAAAAAAAAAAAAAAAAAAAAAAAAAAGAGATAAGAAAAGAGAGAGAAAACTTTTCTATTGAGAGTATCAAATGAATTCGCCATCTGGGAATAACAACATACTGCAAGAGATTGTGATAATGTGAGGATGTTTATTTTTTCATCCAACTCAAATTTATTATCATTTAAAAGAGAAAAATGGCAATCCAATTCTCATCAACATTTAATAAGATAAATGACCCACCCCTAAGGGGGGTGGGAAATATAAGAGAATACAAAATGAAACATCCATGTGTTTCTACTTTATTAGATGTTTAATAAGAGAGGAGGATATATTAAAATTTACCCGCCACAACAAAAAGACTCATTAAAAATGACGTAGACAACCTGTTTGCTCAGTTCTCAGATAGAGAGCTTGCCGTTTATTATTATATATTCAAATAAGAATCGTCCCTCATGTAGTGTGGGTGGGTGGAGAGATGTTCTCCCCCACTCTAATGCCAACTGAAAATGAGCACATTACTCTTACCTATATATGTAATATTTAGTGAGAAAGTATTGCGATCACAAGAAAAATCGATGTCGAGATTTCCACGGAAATACACGCTTTGAAATCCCCTGTCTCTTCTATGAGAAATATTTTGCCCTCTTTTATAATGGAAAAAATTTTATTAATTATTATCCTGGTCGTTATTGAAATTTATCAGTCTAAAAACAAAGAAATCTTAAAAATTATTGCCAGTAAATAATCCACTTGGCGCTTTTCAAACATGCGCCTCCTTTTTTTTTTTTATTTATTTAATTTAATATCATTTTTGACTGCTGTGGTCTTTATGACTATATTATATACAATTATATTTGATGAAAGTTCCTCGGGGCCACCCATCCGAGGTTCAGCGCTGCTTGGCCTTGCTTGCCAACAAAGATCTTGGTGGCTGTTGTTCTTCTCTCCGGCCAGGCCCGCCAGCAAGTTTTTAATGTTATAGATAGATACAAGGACTGACTGTGACTGAAGCAAAGATAGTAATTAAATTTTATAATTTATGAGTTTTTCCAAACATACATGCAGGGAATTTAAAATTAAAATAATTAAAATCCCACAATTATTCTAGAATTAATGAAATATATTTTTGATAGGACTCTGTAAAGGAGTGGGTAGAATGTCGCGTTTTGCACAAGAGATCGGTGTGCGCATCCCGAGCAGGAGGGATTTTTTAATTTAATAAAAATATTTAACCTCCACCCCCCTCGTGGCCGAGAGGTTAAAGATCCTGACATTGTCAGTATTGATAATCTTAAAAGATAAGGGGTGTGGGTTCGGATCCCAAGCAATCCAATGAAAATTTATTTAAATCAATTGATATAAATATATATAACGGGATTATCGTAAATAATAATATGGTAATTATTTAAAGTCTATATTGCCTCAGATGCCGAAAAAACTAAAAAAATAATTTAATGTACAGAAACCCTCAAGTGTACCCTGGATTGGAGCATTGGACCCCACCACAATAGAGCTAAAAATAAATAAATAATTTTATTTACGGCCTGATTATAGGCACAAGTCCTTGATGGCTAGGTCCCATCAAACACAAATTCAAATTTATAAATTACATAACTCTACAAGAGAGGGAGTTGCTGTGACACCTTGTCCTATTGGAAGTGGCGTAAAGAAGGATTCCCTCTCAATGATGCATTCTTCGCAAGGATTGGCTACACGCCGGTGCTGAGAGAGTCCCTCATCAAACTAGGACATCCTCCATAGCATAGCATAGATTAGGTAGGCAAGGATCGGGTGGAATTAGATACAGGAGTAGTTAGTTAGCTTGATGAATATAGGAAGAGTTAGAGTTAGGAAATAAAGTTCATGGAGTGCTGATAGATGGCTAAGTCAGAGATCGGCTAGGTTTGAGGTGTGTGTCTTCGCACACGAAAGCGTGGAAACTGGAAAAAGTTGGGTCTCATTAGTTGGTTCTATACGGTCCAAATGAAATAAAAAGTGAATATATTTTTGTGTCGTGGTCAGGGGTAGGGAGTAGAGAAGTGAAGGGTCTCTCCTTCCACTAACAAATAGAAACACAGGGAATAGGTCAGAGATCCCAAAACCGGCGATAGGGAATGGTGTGTGCCAACAGTGCACAGTAACCAGCGGTTACCAATCGGGGAATGGTCCTGAAGGTTTTTTTTTATGCCTCTAATAATTATATTTTTGCCATTTAAATAGAGAAAGGTTCAGTGTCCTACAAGCAAATAAGAGTTCCTGCTCAGACAGTCAAACATTAAAATATCAAAGATAAGACATAGCATGATCGAAAGAGGTAGGACATGAACTGAATGGATTGAAAAAATATATGATTTTGTTTTAGTATGCGTGTGGCACTTGGATCACATAACTGGTCAGTCTCAATAACTTTTTCTACCATTTGAAAGTGAATAGAATTTTTGAAAAAAGGAGGAGGTGTGAGAGAAAATTTGTAACTTTTTTTGGTTGTTAAAGTAAAAAAGTAAAAGGACTACCCTCCCTCCTTCCTCTAATGTTCAAATATAATCCCAGTGAGTCATGTTAAATTTTTTTCTACTTAGTTTTATGGATAAGTGAAATGTCATTGCGTGTTAATATAAACCAAGAAAATAATTGGCTTTCTGTCTTCTGAAGGGCTCTATTATCAAAAAAAAAAAAAAAAAATGAAATTGCTTGTCTGTGACCTAATCCCTGGTAGAGCCAGTCTTTAGGCCTCCGGTTAGACAACTTTGCATCTCTGGATGCCTCTGCTCCAGGGGTACAATGATTTAGATTTCGTTGAATTTAGTGATGTAGACAGAATCTTAATAATTATTAGCCTGCCTACATTTCAAATATATCTGGAGTCTCGAATCATATATAAAAGACATGTCTTCTTTTCTGTGTTTTGTATCAATTCCCTGAGATTTTCTGAGAAGTCCCCAAGTAATTTAAATGACTAATTAATCATGATGAGGGGACGTTAACCACTTAACAATGAAGAAATCGACAACCAATGGACGGATTATTTTTTTAAATAACTCATATCAAAGATAGGGTCGGCAATTTTTTTGAAGCATAGCTCATAATGAACAAGTTAGCCACCGCAAAAGGCGGGCTGCGTTACCATTTATATATAAAATTCTACTACAAATTTTTAAAAGAAAATTTTATAACATGTAAGGTCTTTGATCCAATAATTATAATAAATGTCAAGTGCTTATACTAGCTCCTCCTTTTGCTTAAATAGAGGAGATTTATAATAAACTCAGCTCTCTCTATATCAGTTTTTATTAAAGTCAATTGTCCTTAATTTAATTTAACCCCCTTCCCTTTTTTCTTTTTACCTTTGTTTAAAAAATTGATTGATAGAGAAATCTTTCAATTAATGAATCAATACATGTGATTATTCATTTTAAAATTTTCTTCTTCACTATTAATATTAATATTTGTGGAATTTAAATTCCCATGGAATGCAGAAATTAGTTCATTTTCCTTGCAGGAATATAGATTGCCCAAAATATCAATTTTCTAATAGATTTTTCGATTAAATGTGCCAGAGAAATGAACAATTGGACAGGAGCAATTAATCGAAAATTCTATTAGTGAGTTAGTCAATTGAGTTGCAAACAAACCCGAAATAATTTTTGCAACCCATGGCATTTCTAATTTTGATTATATTTTAATTTTTTCTTTCTCTTTGTTTACAGGTTTCCAATACGAAAAAAATACAGAGAGATGAAGCTTTTTAAGTAAGTAGACGATAAACTATTTAAATGAAAAATAATACTCCATTTTTTTGCTACATTATATTATTATTTATGAGTATTTTGACTGTTTTTGTTGTTGTTTAATCGTAAATCTTTTAGGGTGTTCTGTTTCACTGATCCTATATATTTATCTTCAAAACTTAATTCCTCCAGAGAGGGATTTTGCTCTCTTGAGAAGGAGATAGAGTAAACAAGACGTGACTAACAACATTTCATTTTCAAAGTTCCTTTAAGCATTCGCTCGCTCGCTTGCTCTCGTGTCACTCTCTATTACTTGGAGACCAAGTAACCAATGCCCTCTATAAAAATCTCAATCTATACTTGAATCATAATAAGTTCCAACTTTGTTTTCTAATTTGAATATTAAATAGAAGTAATCAATTATCTTCTTTTAATTATTGAAAATAATTTTGTTGACATTATTACCAAAAATTAAGTATTGTTTTATTTTTATCTATTATTAACATTTAAAAATCTTTTCTTTTCGCTTCTTAAATAATTTTATCATGGAGGGGACTGAAACGTCAATAATTTTTAATTGAATTTTTTATTGGAAATAATCAGTCGCTTTTCATATATAAATATAAATTTACAAATTTGTTTGTCTCTCTATTCTATTATTATTAATAAAATTTTTTCATTATATCTAAATAAATTATAAAAAGTCAAAGATGTTTGATTATTTTTCTAAACGAATAATCGTCGCGGGATAAAATTTCGTACATATTAATATCATTGATAGATGGAATATTAGAAGAATTTTTAACTTAAGAGCAAAAAAATTCTATGGCCTCTTACAATTATTATTCTAAAAAAAATAAAATTTTCATTATTGATGGCGATCCGGAGCCAACTAGTCGTAGTCTATAAAATAAAAGACAAAAAAATCATCTCTCTTTGTTTTTAATGAGTAAATTAAGTGAATGATTAAAAAAAGAAAAAAGTTTTCTCATTTACTCTCAAGCATAATTAAAGGGTTAAATGGAATGCATTCACTCATTCATTATTATTTTAATAAGCATTGTTGATATTAATTAAATTTTTCATTTCAATTAAATTTCACAAAATACTTTCTCTTAATTATCTAAATATGAAATATTTACTGAGAAAGTATTGCGATCACTAAAAAAATCGATGTCGAGATTGCAACGGAAATACAAGTTTGAGATCCCCTGATTCGCAAAATGGTCTGTCTGTGTGACCTCGATTTCTCAAAAAAGTACGAGGCTGCAATTTTATATTTAAGCAAAGTACCGTCGCATGCACCTCAAAGCTTTTCAATAAAATCGGCTTTAGAGTACGAGTACTCTACTGATGTATTTTTTAGTTTTTTCTCAAAATTCGCTCTAACAATTTTGATTAAAATAAATTATTTATTAATGTATTAATACTTATTCGCCACAAAATTGTCCGGGGCTCACTTTACTGATGTGCTCTTTTTAGTTTTTTTTTTTATTTTCTCATAAACCACACATAACAAAATCAATTAAATTGGTACTAAATTGGCATAAAAGTCTCAATCCAAAAAATCTTGCAGATCACTCAGTTTTCTTTACCTTAGATAAGAGAAAGTTGCGTGTTGTGCGTATTCACATCAGATTTTTAAAAAATCCGGTTAACATTAAACGATTTAAAAGAAGTTAACCCCTAAAAAATCAAAAATTGATTGTTGTTGAATGTAAATTGCAAAAAATTCAAAATTAACAGAGAATGATTCTCTTGGGAGCTGACTCGTTTGGGTTTGACTTTGCACCTGCACACTTTCTTTAATTGAAAATCTCTTGAGTCAAGTCAAATGCCAAACAATTATTCAAATGAAAATCTGCTGGCTGTAGTTGTGGGCCACTCATTTTATTATGATCAGATGAGATATTGAAAAAGATGAGTTGATTTATGAAAACATTGGAGTTAATCCCTTTTCAATTATAAGAATCAATTTGATCTACCGTATTGGAGGATGAGAACTAAAACTGTGTCCAAAAAGTCAACGACCTTAATAATCCTTTGAGCATTTGTCGTCTAACACCAACAAACATTCAATAGTGTTAATTTAATATCACAAGAGCTTTTGTTTGTTTGTTTTATTTATTTATCTAACAAATAAGAACAAAGGGGAATAGAATCAGGTAGAAAGAAACTAAGAAAAAAACTTCAATTCATCGATAGGTTAGAAAGAGAGGAAAAAAAAAAAGATAGATATTCAATAAAAAAATTCTATATTATTAAATTAATTTTTCATTTTTTTAAAGCTTTATTCAATTACATTTATGAATTTATTATTGTTTTTTTTTTTTTGTAATACCAAGTAAAAACGCATACACACTTACATATATACCTACACACATATAAGAGATGTTGATACTTAACCTAAAAATGGCCATTTTGTTTAAAAGAGCAGCAAGTGTAAAGAAGCATTGGTCAGTCATCTTCAATCACCCAAAATAGAGGGACCATTTACAGTATAATACAAAAAAAAAGGGAAAATTTCATTATTTTTTACTAATTCATAAAAAGTATCTATGAAGGATTAACAAAACAAAAAAAAATTTTATGAGCAATCATAGATGATTAATTATATTTAACATTCAGGAAAATGAATATTTTTGGAATCATTAAATAGACTATGGCCAGCCAGGTAATACCAGATGCGAGAAAAAGGACAAAACGGAGTTTTCAAGCCAATCTCATTTATTTGAACGTTTCGATATTAGGCTCTTTAGAACATTTATATAAGTTTAAAAATTGTTTCTCATGTGCTCCACCTGAGAAAACTCGGCAATTTGTTTTTGAATTTCCCAGCTGGAGCACCTCATACCACATTGTATGTTTGAACTAACGATTCTAATTAGAACCAAAACGTCGTCGCTCCTGTTCAATTGAATGGGATTAGTCAGTTGTTCTTGTCCTCTCCTCCATGGATATTTTTATTAAAACGACTTGACAGTTGACGTTTTAAACGGAAATGATCAGCTTATATATAACTTAAAATAAGAGAGTTCATAAAATTTAAATAACTGAGCTGACTTTTCTTTTTTTCACTGCCCACTTGACCCATTTTCCCAAAAATGTAAAAAAAATTTGTCTTGTCAGTCATGCTTTTTCATTTAATTCATTTTTTTTAATTTTATAATTCTCTCTATTCTTGTAAAATTAAATATACAACAATATCCTATTTGTAGATATTATTTATTATTATTATAAATGATTCCATCTAAGTACCTAAACAAGTTTTATTGTCTCTGAAAACGTGCTTGCCCCAATCAAAATGGTACAATGGTATCACTATATTATTATTAAGAGAAAGTAAAAACAACACAATTAATATAAATTTTTAAATTTGCACTTTTACAAATATAGTTAGATTAGCAATGATCACAATATTTTGGTTACTTTTAAAGATGACGATCGGAGGCGTAACTTTGAGGTTAGGATATTGACTTGCTTACATCATTGATTTAGTATTTTCTAAAATCAAAGTTAGAATTGAAATAGAATCATAATTTATGTTTTAACAATTAATTTGAATTATATTCTGAAATACGACACTTGCCTTTGTAACAAATGGCCGCTATCCTTATAGGATAACAAAGAGCATCTCTGGCACATCCATTCATCAACACATTCACACACTTTAAATTAAAATCACATAGAGAATATATATATATAAAAAAAAAGAAACAATATAAGGGCACATCACATTTTTTTGATTAAGTATATATTAAAAAATGATTTAAGAGGAACTTGATCTTTTTTACGTCAGATTCCCTCTCTCTATTAGGTTATAATTTTAGAATTACGCTCTTATAAATTATTTTATTCAATAAATAAATATGATCACAAAAAAAGCGAATTTTTATGTAATCTACCTAACTATCATTTCGCAGATATTGTATTGATTAGAAAATAACAATAAGAAACGCTACTATTGCAGATAAATAATCTATTGAGTGTAAGATTTTCAATGTTTTATTGCACAGATTTGAGCCTTTCAATATCTGCGAAATATTAATTAATAAAAAAAAAAAAAAAAAGCAAATGTTTATATATATATATGCACTCTACATCTCTTTGTTTATGGTTAATGTTTATATTTCTCATTTTTTCATATGAACATTTTTGTATAAATAATTTTTTTTTATGATTTTCTCAGATGTCTCTATTAAGCATGAAAAAAAAAATAAATATTATATTAATTTTGTAACTAAAATTCAAAGGGATGTAGAGTTTTTATTTTTTTATATTTTTTTCTTGCTTATTAAGATCTCTTTCAAAATTTTCTGAAAAATTAAATATAAGTAAATACGTAAAATAGAATTATATAATCTCAATTAGAATTCAAGTTACATGTTCTGAAGGCTCAACAGTGCTTGGCCTTGCTTGTATACAAATTGCTTGGTGGCCGAAACTTTGCCTTTGCCACCCTTGAACTTCTTTTCTTTTATTATTATTTTAAGTCATCTTCGACTGCTGATGCTATTTTGACTCTATATTTTATTTATAAATATTATCTTTTTAAAATCTGTTTCGATGACTTTCGGCAGACGTTCAGCACTCTTGTTTCTCGGAGGCTACCTACCTATCCGAGGTTCAGCAGAGCTTGGCCTTGCTTATTGACAATGATCTCTGTTCCTATTCTCTCCGGCCCCCTTGAACTTAGACAACACTTAACTTTAAGTTAAAAATTTTATTAAATTATCTCAATGAAAATTTCGACAGGGGGCCTATTTCGTTTAATTTTTATCAAACAATCTCACAAATTCTAACTTATAATAATTTAATCCAAATTTTCTTTTTGCCATTAATATATAATTTTGTTAAATAAATTGAATCATTTATAAAATAAAGGTAGAGAAATCAAAATAATTGAAAACTTTATTCAACAAAATTATTAATTAATTTTTATAATTGCCAATAATTGGGCATTATTTAATTAATAATAACAATATAATATATTATTACGAGAATAATTAAATAAATTGATAATAATGTTAGAAATGATAATAAAAATATTTTTCAATTTAATTTAATTCACAAATTTTAATAAATCTCCTGTTTTCTTATTATTTTACTAGTTAGGCATTTGTCGCCTATTTACAGAGGCTCAAAGATGAGCAAGAATTTTGAATCCCACTATTTTTACTTTTATTTGTCCTCTTATTTTGATGTGAAGTTGCAACAAGTGAAGCATTAGAAAGAATTACATAAAAATTCGCCATTAATCTTAATTGACAAAACTACAAATGCACATTTCTTATAACTTTGATCACATTGTCTTTTTATTTTTTAGATATTTTGAGTAAAATTTTTTTTTAATTTCTTAAAATATCAATTTATACATTTGAAAGTGGAGAAGATTATTATTATTATTATTATCATTGTTCTTTACTAAGTACTGAATTAGAAAAATATATGAAAAACAGTATTATTTGTTTTTCTCCTAGTGATAGTGATCATGATCATGATCGTGATCGTGATCGTGATCGTGGTGAAGGCCGCCGATTATGTCTGTAAGATTTTCAAAGTGTTGATGATGAAGGTGTTCGTGATCAGCATGGTCCTCATCGCCGTGATGATGATGATGCTCGTGGCCAGCTAGAAAAACAAAAAACAAAAACAATTTTAGAAATGAATATTTATTTGCATTGTTTAAAAGTTAATTGTTATTTTCTTATTAATAAGAATTAATTTTAATTATTATAATTGGTTAGACTAGAAAAACCCCGATAGAGGCGCTGTTTGTTTTTATTTTTAATAATTTTAGGGCATTTGGGGTGCAGAGTGACACTCAGAGACAATTTAATTTGTGTTGCCCCTTTATGCCCACAATGTCTTGTTGATCAAAGTGACTCATTCGGACACCGTGCAAAGCGTTGGTTTTCTATATGCCCTTTGGAGTGGATGTGACCTGACCCAAATCAAAGCACCAGTCACACTCCTCCCTTGACTCTCGGGCCTCTTTCACCACAATGACCCAATTGTAAATCATTAAAGTTCAAATTTCAAATATTATTTATTTTTTAAATACAATTGAAGAGAGATAATGTTAAAATTTCGCAAAAGGAAATTAATTTTAATTCATAAGAAATACAAATGTTATACAAATAAAAAAAAAAATTAAGGCTACGAGTTTCTATAATAGCAAAATCTTTTATGGCAAAAATTGATTATCATAAAAAAAAACTACAATCAAACATCACTGTTAGTAGAGTAGTGGTATTGATTGACGGGTCTAATCGTATAACTTCCGGCCTTTTCGGGATTTAGGCGAGGGAGCTTTCCTTACACCAAAGTGAGCTTTTTAAAACTGGACATTGTACGTCCCGCCATTAAAAACGCTCATACCACTTGGTGATTAGTCGGAGTGAGAAATTGAAATTATTATTTAGTTAAATATAGAAAAATAATTGTAGAAATGTAATTATTTTAATTTTAATTTTGTCTGAAACTACTTGTTTTTTTTTTTTTTTTTCATTAAGATGTCTAAAAAAAAAACTGGTGTGACGGCCGCCCATCACACAACTTTCTCTTACCTAAGTGAAGGAGAATTGTGTGATGTGTGCTGTCACACCACCATGAGGAGAGCAAATGGGAGAAAAATTTATATCCAGGGCGGCGGGTCCGTGGACAGGCAATGCAACTAGTTATTAAAAAAATTAATTTTTTTTAGTTTAGTGGGTGGGCCCCCGGAAAGTGTACTCGTGTGTAACGTTAGGCTTTATATAAATATTACTATTTATGATTTATTTCCAAAAGTCGATGTTGTCTTTTAGGCCGCTTATAATAAAATTTTCTTCAAGCCGTTTACCCCCCCCCCCCCTCCCCATCTCCCACAAACACTTATAGAGCGTTTTTTTTTTTTTTTTTTTTTTTTAATTAAGTTAACGTTCAAGAAGACAGTTTAACTACTACCTATGTTCCTCTCTTTCTCTTTTTAAGCATTTTCCACTTGATGAACAAATATCCTTGTTAGAGTCTCCATTTAAGGCCCCTAATTCATTTTCTTTAGTTTATCTAGCTACTTGAAGCAGAGGGTTTTTTTTTTTTTTTTTCTTTCTTTTTATCAAAGGATATGAGAATCTAAATGGAGTGTGACGTGCCTTTAGAAAGGATTAGAAAGGATGAATTATTTAACATGAGGCCTTATATCCTAAAAATAAATGGCAAGTGATCGTCTTGGAGTGAAAAGTCCCGGGACTCGTCACTAGATGGCATTAGCAACCAAAAACCCAAATGTTTTTTTTGGAAGTAACAACGCGGTTTGAAGTTGTTTCAACGTAACAATGGATGAAACATGGGTCCATCACCTCACAAGACGAGTCAAATGGATATTTTGGAGCCCTTTGACAAATCATTGCTAGTCCTCACTCCATTATGAAATTTTTAAGCAAGATAAGATGATTCCAAATTCAAAAATGTTACATCCATTCTTTTGGTGTCCCCTAGAAATCGTTTATCTTCCCGTTAAAGGAAATCTCATAATCTTAATTGTAAAAAAAATATTTCATTTCAACTGCTCCATTGATGAGAAGTCTATTGAAGCGACCGAGCATTTAAATTAATTTTTCCTCAAAAATTTCCCCCGCTCGGTATTTTTTCAAGTTAAACTCAATATTTATACATCTTTCATAGATCCCCATGTTAGAACAACAATGGCCTTTTACCCCGCCCCGCCACCGGTCCTTGATAGTTTATTTTTATTTAATTTTGTAACATTATAAATTAACTCAGTTATCCTGACAGAAATGTCAAACATTAAATGTTGACAACAAACAGAGAAAGGCTTTTTTTTTTATCTAAAAAAAAGCGAAGAGAGAGAGAGAGATTTATTAAATGCCATTTTGGTTAATTAAAACATACGAGTTTATGATATGCCAACAACTTTTTAGCTAGAGGGGTCTAGAAGTATGTACAAAAAAAAAAAATTTAATAAAAAATACATTAAATGAGAAGTCAAATATCTTTTTTTTTTTTTTTTTTAAATTAAAGAGGGAATAGAATAAAAAATCTGATGTTTGACCATAACACCAAATTTTTTGCTTCTGCCCCCACCCCCCGCCCCCCCCACCCCCATTTTCCCCCCCCCCAACACTCTGGTTTTTTTCTTTATAATGTATATCTTTTGATATTTTTATTATAATAAAT
>JAAAKE020132314.1:0-14248 GCA_010014785.2 Anisolabis maritima | reverse complement strand
TTAGACTCCGTCCTTATTTATTTCTATTAATTGGTAGCCAATATAATAGAAATAAATTTTTGTCGCTCAGGACGAGAGGCGAACCACTGACCTTTGATACGTGAGGCGAAACCTCTACCTCTGCACCAAGGGACAGGGCTTTTAACAACTTGATACCCCTATATCCCTACTTATAATGCACAAAACTTCATCCAAAAGGCGTAGCTAGAGTTCTTTCCGCCTCCTTTACGTAACTAAAATTTCTTGAAAATTTTTTACCTTTTTTTTCAGTAGTTTACGCCAAATTCCCAACCCTAAAAAAAGTGTCGCAGCATATCTTGAGAATAAATTTAATAAAATAAATTTTAAAATTGCGTAGATATTGACTCTAACTCTGCCCAGCGGTGAACTTGAAAACCAAGACGTAAATATAAATGATTAAAGAAAATGAAATAAATTAAATTTAAAAAATATAAATAAGTTTTATGTTTCATATCAGTTTTATATTAAATATATATTTTATATTAAATATATATTTATAGTGAATATTTATATATAATCATGAATAATATGATATAATCATCACCTAAATTTCTAAATTTTGAACCAAGAATATAACTAAGTAAAGAATACAAATGGCTAAATGTTCTTTGAATGGATTTTTATAAAGACATTCATTTTTTATGGAAGCACTAAAATTTTATTTAAAATTTAATAAAACTATATCATTCAAAGTACTAGTTTCTTATTTTAAATACCTCATTTTCAAGATTAATTAAGACCAAGTTAGGTAATTTTCAAAATAATTTTTAATTTTTTAAAGTAGCATTATGAATTAGTTTTAAGGCTCAAAAATTTCTCATTAAATTTTATTATAAATTATAAATTTTTTCCTCATCAGATTTTATTGGAACTATTATTTATTATATAATTTCTTATTTAGGTTATAATATTATTTTGAAAATCACAATCAAAATTTTCCTAACCCCTATAACCTTATCTCCTAAAAACCCTTCCTATCGGCTTTATAAAACATTCCTTTTAAATTATATTTATGTATAGTAAAATTAGATAAAATTTATTATTGTTGTATTTTGTGTGTATTTTTTAAACTTTTTAAAGAAAAGATATTTGGGTTTCATATCAAGATTATATTTTATATCAGGTGACTCTTTTATAGACTCATTAGGAAAAAGAAACTAGGTGGTTTTTAATTGAATTAACTACAACTACAGTCCATGCAAATATATTGATATACCAATTAGACAAATATCTTGCCATTTTATTCCTCTATTGAGTCTATATAAATAAGTAGACAAACTTATCTTTGGTTTCGTTTTAATTAATATTTAGGAGATGTAAATGAAAAATTATCAAATACTTTAAAATTTACCACTTTTGCTTTTTAGTTACCCTCCTAATTATTAATTAAGATGAAAAAAGAGTTTCTGTTCATCCCATTTTTACTTAGAGATCCACTTCTGGGATTCTTAAGTGCAAGTTGTATTAAGAGGGGGTATTATTGTAGTATGTATGAATGGCTAACTTATTTTCAACAAATTTCTTATTTAATTTTTAAGAATAATAATTCTTTACACTATTGTTTATAATTCGATTTTTGACTTCCCACTAACACTATTCTCTCTTTACTCTTCATATTTTTGTTTTTTATCTTTTTTATTATTATTGCTCCAACATTTTATTAAGTTATTGTGATTGTTATAAAATTCCCTTTGTTTGGTTTGATTGATATTAAATTGATCTTTTCCTAACATTTTCTACCTGTTTAATTCAGGTTTCAACTTGTTTGATGATACTATTTGAATCTTTAAGTAACCAACTCTCATTCAGTAACAAGAGTTCCTGGCAGAGACAGACCGCACTCAAACACCTCTCTTCGAATAAGCCTGTCTCTTGAAAATATAATACGAATAAATCCTTAAGGTATATATCTTTTTTTTATTTATTTCAATCTTATTTTTATGGTTTAAGCTAAATATATTTTTTAATAACGTGGAATAACTGTTGTGCTCTATAATGGAAGCATTTTTACAAAATTAACGACGAATTTTTTCTTTTTTAAAAGTAATTAAATTAAATTAAATTGTTTAATAAATATTAATATTCAAATCCAATAAAAATTTGCCTTTTTTTGGTTACTGATGTCAAGAATAAATTATAAAATTACAAATATTATTAATGGCTACTTGCGATCCTTTAACTCACTTATTCCTCGATGTCATACCAGGTTCGGTTCGGTTTTTTTCAGGCCTTAGCATCATCGCCTATCTATCATCTTTCATATCAAGCTTAATATGACTTTAAATACTCTTATACAATTAACTTCTCCAAAAACTTTCATGAATCCCAAGAGGCTAACGACATAAATGATAGGAAACTTTCTCTGGCTTTTTTTTTAAGAGTTTTTTCGACATTCAAGACCATATTTTTTAAATTAGTTGCCAAAATAATTTAAATTTTATCACTCAGGACCATAGCAAACGACTGATCCTTAGATCATAATATCTCCGCTTTCAGGAATATCATTTTCTTTGAGTTTATAACAGGCGAGTTTATTGTTATAGTTTTTTTTCGGGTATGGAATATAAAATTAAAATATGTTCTAGCTCCTTAGTGTAATAATTAAAGGATATGACTCTATGCTTTCATTTCCCTACCTATGAAGTGGAATTATTTTTAAGTTTCGCCAAAAACTGTTTTATAATTCGGAGACATGAATAATTCATCACAGAATGTCCTCAAATTTAAATAGGAATTTAATTATTTATGCAACGAGAATTCTGGAATGCCGCCTCAAGATTACATTGGAGATGAAGTCTAAAAAATACGGAAAGCCTTCATATAGGAAACAAGAAATGGTTGACTTTTATTGAGAAAACAGAGGAAGAAGAGCGGCATACCCAACCAATCGTTTTAGAAAAGATGCTTAATCGGCTAAAACATTTATTAATATATACGGATTTTCGTTTACTTAAATACATTTGTCTCAGAATAGGGCGTAACTCTGGGTATTGATTATTAAGTTAGGAGGGTACGCCAAAAATCTGCTAACTCTCCGGCTAGAATGGATAATTTCGAAAATTTCTATAAGAAGTTTAAGGAAGCAATATGCAGTTTCACTTAATTGCCACTCCCCCGTTCTGTGGACCAGCCTTGGTCTTTAGGACTAGTAGTTACGTTACTGATTTAAAGCCTATGGATTTTGAAAAGATAAACAAGATGCAAAAAAGGCTGAAAAGTGCTTTTATCATCTCTCTATTTGGATACCTCCATAATGGAAACCTAATGATGATTTTCAATTTTTTCGAATTAAGAATATTCCGAACAATGAATGGCCTGTTGCTCCAGGGGAGAACAAGAGGGATTACAAATCAATGAAATATTTCTGGCTAATAATAGATAGTTAAAGTTTTTTCAAAGACGAAATAACAACAATATTCTCTTTGCTGAACCGAGTTATTCTTAAAGGAACAGAAGAAACTGAAACTTCCAAACATTATATTGAGAAAATCATTTGCACCGCAGATAAAACAACTTGATTTTATTATCGTCAGTTTCATTCGCGATCTGTGAATGAGACATGGAAAGGAGCAAAGAAATCTAAAAAAGAATTACAATGCAGGCAACAGAATGAAAAACTAAAACCACCTTTGATAGGAAATTAAATTTCTTTAATAGAAAATGTTATTTCTTATTTCTTCTTACACTTTTACTATAACATCCAGTTTGTTGAGGTGCCCTCTCGAGCTTGTATGAGAGAAAGGGTGGTGTCTGGGCTCGAAGCGTCTGTATTAGTGAAGTAATTATTTGAGTGGTTTTTGAGGATTTTTATTTATCAAATTATATAATAATAAAGAGAAAACAGGAAAGAGAAGAGAGAGAAAATGTATAGAAAAGGAGTGAGAGGTAAATTTTATTAGACGAATTGACTAATAGGAGTTAGAGTAATGAATAAGAGTATAAGAAGTGCCAGCATAACGGCTTCTGAATGTATCAGCCCCCGGCTCATTTTCTAGTTTATATATTCCCTTGAGGATGTGTCGGAGCAGAGAAGAGGCGTATCCGAGCCTCTTTGGTTAGGTGGTTCATTACCATTTCTTTTTATTTATTACAAACTTCTGCTAAATTTCTCTCCCCAAAATATATGTTTATACTTTTAACCGCTGACTGGATGCATATCTGCCTCATGCTTTGTCTTAATAATGACCTCTCGAAAGGATCCCGCAGGTCATATATTGGGGAGGCCATCTGGAATTTAACTAGATTTTGGAAAGTACCTCATTTTTTTCGGGAGACAACAAGTTATATACAGGTATCCTTTGATTAACGCAGTTAATGAATCCTCAAGTTTAACTGCGTAAAGCGTAAGTCTCCCGCTTCAAGCTGAAGGCTATACTGTGAGTTGCCATTGGTCACTACGGGGAAAAATAGCGCATTGAAAAAAAAGAGCTCGCTAATCAAATTTGACTCCGCGTATAATGATGAGGGTCTCGAAAGTTTTTGGGCGCTAATCAAAACCGCGCTATTCAAGGGATTCCTGTACTTATATATAGTCACTTAAATGAACATATTATCTTATTTGAAATATGATTTGAATCCCACGATGTTAAAAACCATTTCACATAAAATATAAAAAGTGCTAAATTTGATTATGAAACCGAACGAAACACTTAGTTAATATGTAAGATTTTGTGAATAGGAAATTAGGTTTTACTGCATACTTAAAATAAAATACAAACTAATTGATTAAATTGTTTTTATTAATTATCATCCGGACATTCTACATTAGGACAACATCCAGGAAATACTTTGCTGTTATCGGTCACCATTTTGCAACCTGGAGGAGGTGTCTCATCACAACAACCACAACTAAAAGAAAACCAAAGAAATTATTTTTTTTAAAAAGATGTCAAATTATTTACTGAATTAAAAAAACCCTATATATAAATTAAGTGAATGAGATAAGGAGACTTGACTTGGATATTCAAAAGTCAGTATTCATCTTGAGTCGTTTCGAGATGAGCTTTAGTGCCCATCTTCTCTACCCAGTCTTTTAGGATTAATGTTTTGTAAAAATATTTGTCTGAATCTCTCTAAACTTGGCATATAAATTTTTGATATTTTTTAATCGAAGACACTCTTTCAGTCAAAGTTACAAATTTTTTTCAGATTTTTGACTGAAAGAGAGCGTTTGTAAAAAAATATATGTTCAAATAAAACAAAAATTGTATATTGAATTTAATATAATGGTTAATTCAGATCCTCCTTTTTTTTTAAATTATATTTTATTTTCCAAAAAGACTTAACAAACCTAATATAAGGTTTTGATAGCGATTGCTTATCATTCTAAGTGAATATGTTTGGCTTGATCGGTAATAATACGAGGTCCATTTGTGTTTACACTCTAGAAAGTCGCTCGCGCGGCGCATCCTGGCATCTCTTGCGAACAACTGCACATCAGTCATAGCTCTACCCCGTGTACCCTTCACTGGCAACATTAAAATGTTCAAGATTATTGAGTCACCCTCTGATTGCGAGTCACAGTCACTAATACGTTTATTTATTGACTCCAAGAAACTTGTCAGTTGCTGACATTTATCGTAAGATTTATGAGGTTATATGGTCCTAATGCAATGAGCAATAGTCAAGTGCAAAAAGAAGTCAGACAGTTCAAGGACGGCCCTGTAAACGTTCATGACAAACCTCCCTCAGGCCAACCAACTGTAATCATGGATGATTTGGTGACTGGAGTTGACGCAAAAATTTGCACTAATCACTGTCTATTAAACTTCCTCAAATGCCGTGAACACATGATACGGGAACAGGCAGCAAACTTTTTTGAAGGTATTCAAAGTTTAATACTAAGGTATGTCAAAAGCTTGAATAAACAAAGAAATTTTGTAGAAAAATAAAAGAAAGTATGTAAAAACTGAAAATAATGTGTTTCGGAAAAATATTCTATTTTTTTTTTGTCTTTTCAGCATCTGAGGCCATATAGACATTAAACGTTATATAATTGTTTTTTACTAATTATCCAGACATATTTATTTAAATCAATTGGTATCCAATTTGATTTAAATAAATTTTCATCGAACTGCCTGGGATCCGAACCCACACCCTTTGGCTTTTAAGGTTATCAATATTGAGAATGTCAATATCTTTAAACTCTCGGCCACGGGGGTGGGACTATTTTTATTTTTAAAACGGACCTAATTTTAAAAATAGTCCTCGTATAACCACCAAAAATATCTTTATCAATACACAGAAGAAACGACTAAATTTAGTTGAATTGTATTTAATTACATATTATTATATTACCAATCCGAAAAAACCAAACATATATCGCAAATAAAATAATTAAAAAAAAAATTATATTAATGCTTAAAGCCTAAATTATTCAATAATCACAAGATATGGTTATTTATTTAAAAATTGTAATTTATCAAAAACATAAATAAAAGATCTTATCCCTAGACGTTTCAAGATGAATATCGTTTTTCACATCTCTTATTTCCTTCACTTATAAGGGGCCACAAATTGAAAATGGCAAATAAAATGAAACTGATGGTTATGTTTAGAACATTAAAAGGGTAAAAGGGCCTTGGTTTTAGAGAAATTAGCAATTAAAGTTGGTCATTCGAAGTGTCCCTTTTTAAGTTATGTTAATAGTCTATTGATATCAACAATACCCGTTGACCAAACTAATGAGTTTTTATTTATATTTATATTATATTTTGAATTGAGTTTGGACATTATTTAATCCTTTATTAATATTAATAAACTTAAAATCAATTCACTATTGTTTTTTTCAACATTAGTGAACCATTAAATATTTCTCCTATTTTCAGTAGGCCACTGGTGTAAATGTTTTGAGAAATAATGACTTAAAAGCATTGTTAACATGTAGAACATGATTACAATAAAGAATCAAAATAGACAATTTTTGTGGCACCCTTGTAAACCACCAAATCTCTGGTTTAAAATAATAATTTCGGTTTACAAATATTTATTGTTAAACTCACGTGACTGTCTGAACTTTTATTCTACTTCCTAGGACCGAGCATCTCGCTTGTGAACAATGAGGATAATTCCATATTTCTTTATGTTTGAATGCTCTTCTCAAAGATTTTATATAGCATTGGTTAGGATAGTCTAAAAATAAAAAAAATATATAAATTCCAATACCAGAAGATATTTGTTTGCATTAAATATTTTTATATAAACATTGATCGCCTCTGCTTTTGTCCAGTAGTACACTAATGCTCCTCCTGCTCGGAGCCCTTTATATATTATTATAGTTTATTAAATAAATTTAAAAAATCTTTACATACCTGGATGAGGGTCTATGAATTCAGTATATTGCTCCGCTTGTATCGAATTTATATATAAAAAAATACTAATAAAAGTGGCAAATAAAAATAATTGAACTTTCATGGTGAATACTTTGAGCTTGGCTTCTTTCTCTATAATGAATTTTCTTCTTCTGAAACTTGGAAATTTATACATGTGTGACTTTACACGCCTCTCCCCTCAATGATAACATTTTTGTTATTATTCGATTTATCTAAAGAAAATTGAATTTTCCCGTTATATCTTTTATTTTGTTGTTTATTCTCTTATGACCAAGAAGAGTTAATGCTCCCTTCTCTACATTTTTTGTACTTCCTTAATTCTGGCGGCTCTGGCCTAGTCAAAGAGGAACAGCTATCAAGATGTTTGTATATAAACAAGACAAAGCACTGCTGAACCTTGGATGGGTGACTCAGACTAACAAGAGTGTTAAACAGGCGCTAGTAGCCATCAATAATATAAATTTTCCAAATTAATTTGTGAAGTCTTAAAGCCACTATATTATATAAATAATAAATTCAGTAAAAAATCTCATTACACTCCCCTCTCCGTTTTTCGCATAAAAGTCAGTAGTGGCGGAGATGGGAGCCATATGAGGAGGGGAGGGACGTGACTTTTGTCTTACACCTTTTAAAAAAATGTAAAAATTAGTTGGGCTGAATAGGAGCGGTAAAGTAAAGTACTCTCCAACCACGCCATTTACAATACAATTTTTTTTTTTTTTTTTTTTTTTTTTGGGGAAAACCCCAAAATAAATCCTTCAAAATCCCCCAACCTAACAAAAAAAAAAAAACATTCCCCGGTTGGTTACCCCTGGTGTAACGTGCACTAATGACACACACCATTCCCTATCAACCCGTTTCGGGTTCTCTGACCCATTCCCGGTATCCCCCTCAAACCCATCAACCCCCCTTGCCCTCATGCCTCCCTCTTTACAATACAAGAAGCGATTTATATTTTAAACGACCAGTCATCTTAATTTAAAAGTGACCGATTAGTCCTTTTTATCCAATTCATCGACAATAATTACTAATGCTAATTTATAGATATGAATAATGAATTTTTTTTCCCATTGTCTAATCTCAGTATCTGTAATTTAAATATCAAATTTGAGCCTCTTTTTTTTTTTTTTTTTTGTTTTTGAGGTATTTTGTTCATACACGTAGATAGTCATTTTGCGAGACCCATTTTTTAGCGGACATTTTAATGTGTATTTCCCTTGAATGCCAACTTAATTTTTTTTTTACAAACGCAATACTTTGCCTATTTATTTCCTATATAAATAAGAGAAAGTAATTCATTTACTATTGAAATATTTTTTAAAAGGGAATAATTTTTAAGACTAAACTAAATAATCCTCTATTATTAACAGACTACTGTGATAATTAGCCACAAAACATCCACCACTTATTTTATTTATCTTGTATATATCTAGTCATTTTAACGGTTTCTTTATTTGAAATTCATCCATTATTAACACCAATCTAATTAATACGTTTCAAAAAGGATCTAAAAATAATTGATATATGATTTTAATCAAAATCGTTAGAGACAATTTTTATTAAAGTCGGAAAAAAAAGTAAAAAAGTACTAGTATTTTATGACCGATTTTATTTAAAACATTTGTGGCACGTAGATCCCTAAAAAGTAAAAAAAAAAAAATTTCAAGAAAAAAAAAAGTTGGATCGGGGAGCGCAAATTTTGACTTGCATCCCTAAAAAAAAAAAATTTTTGATTGGGGCAGCCTACTCTTGGGACGCGCGGCCCAAGCTAGCTATGCCTCAGCTTTCCTTTCGGGTGTTTTAGAACAGTAAAAGCAAATTGTGTGATGCACTTTACACATCTACCAGGATTTTGTATATACGCTCATCAGTAAAAATACCCACATATTTTCCTAATAATTCAATTGAAAAGTATCTTTTTCTTCATATTTTTATTATTAAAATAAACAATTTTTGTCCATAAATTAATAAATTTTTCTAGGAATCAATTAATTTAGGCCTTTTTGATCAAATAGTCCCTAAACTTTAGAATGTACTTAAAATGAAACGTTATTACCTTGGTGCTTGATTTTGGTCCTAATAATGTTGATTCCTCTCATCGTGTTCAATATTTTAACTTTTTAGGGAATAGATGAAACTAGACACAAGACCTTCTCATCCTTTTCACAATTTTCTAATAGAGAAAGTTTAATTTGGAAATAGTGATCCTCACTCTGTAGCAATATTTGGAGAAGGGGTGGTCAATATCTCTTCTTAAAGTATCCTATATTATTAATTAAATTCTACTTTTTATATAAACCTTACCAAAATATTAAAAAATTCATTTTTCCTATTGTATTTAGAAAAATAGGAAAGAAGAATAAAAATAATTATTCATTTATTTTTTTTAATATTTTATAGATCTTATTGAATTATATTATTCAACAGGACTTTGCCAATGAATTTGATTAATTTACAGATTTCTTATTCACCCTTTCTCCCACCATACGGAGTTCGGCATATCTTCGGGTGCCATCGGCTATCTCCGCCTCTGTCACCATCTCTACCCCTGACGCCACGGCTGCCATCTTCTCTTTCCAGACATGCTGATGCCTGTGTGCCGGGCGGATCAAAGACAACCTATGTCCCTGCTTTCTGAAATTAAATAATATCATAGAGGTAATTATTATATTTTTATATTTAAAATATTAATTTTAATATATTATTAGTTTCAAATATTATCTGTATTAAATCCACTCAATCTTATATATGTTTAACTTAAAAATTTTTTTATAAATTTTATTTCTATTTTCCCATTTTTGTTTTTTTGGCATATGACGGACTACAGACTCAAGATAGTATTACATAATTATAGTAATTGCTATCACACATTTATTTTAATCAAATGGACATTTCTAATATAAATAATAATCTACTAAGGCCTCTATTCTCATTTAACTAACTATTTTGATTAAATTAAATGAGGTTAAAAGTTGGTCTCAATCCATCTAATTCTCATTAAGAATACCTCATTTCGTTTAGTCGATTTACACCCGGGTTTAAGCATATCTCTCTTTAAACTCTGAGAATACCGGCCTAAAAGTTTAAATATCTTATATTTACATGTCACTGAACACTTAATTAATAAATGAAGTCATTAAGAATGAATAAATTGAAACTTACTTACTTAAGTAATAAGTAATAAACTTTATTTAGCTCCACATTTTATTTAAAATTAAAAATATAACATTTCGGCCCCACGTCCTGTGGCCTTCAGATTATAACAAAAACAATATTGATCCTCTATTTTGAAAAATATTAGTTTTTTTTTTGAGAAATCGATTCCATATATCGGAACATCTGCCGATTTATTTTTGATGTAGTTTCTTCTTAAAAGAAGATCAAAATCGAGGTGGGTCCAGCTCTTTTGTTAGCTTAGTTGTCCTTGTCGTGAAAATTTTCTTTATTTCAAAAGATAGTTCTAATTATTCAAGTTCTAACTTGAACTTGTTTATTCTCCTGGCTAATCCTAAAGTCAATGAATGGTTTATTCTTCTATAAATATTCTTAATAAACATTAAAAATATTAGAGAGATCTGTCGAAAATAAATGAAACATTTTTTTTTATTTCTATGTTTATTCAATATCATTTTCAATTTTTATGAACTCTAAATTGTTTAAAATATTATCAAATTTTACTTTCTTCTTCCTCTCTTGGAGCCACAAGTGAGAAATCTCTCTTAGAATTTTTAAAGTTTATTTCATAAATGTAATTAAATAAACTCTAGAAGTGATCAAATTTTGCAAAAATTAAATATCCTTCAGTTAAACTTTTTATATAGCAGACACCTAATATTTATTTTATTTTCACAGAGCGATCTATGTAACTAATGACATCCAAATAAATTAATTCAGCCTCAGTTAACTTTAATTCTGTAAAATTTTGTTTGTTCGGTACCAAACCAACCAATATGAAGATTTTTTTATTTTATTTTGAAATTCCGTCTTTCTCATCGAGATATTTTAGGTGTTGAAATTGTCACCATATACGAGGTGGTCTGAAAAGTTACAAGACATTTTTTCTTCTAATTTATTTTTATTTTTCTACATAGTCTCCTTGTAAGTCTACACACTTCTCCCAGCGATGCACCCATCTTTTTAACCCATCCTAATAGTACTCGGCGTCTTTCTCGGCAAAATAATTGTTTACGAAGGTGATGGGTCGGAAACTTTTCAGACTACCCTTGTATAACGATTTACCTGACATTTCATCTGTAAAAAATTATGGATGGATTTAAAAGAAAAGGCAAAAAGTGGAATGGGTAGGGCCTACAGGTATTAATGTAAATAATAAAATACAAACATTAGTTATATATTCTCCTTTAATTTCATGGACATTTTACTTTTGGACAACAATCAGGATACTTTTGGTTATTGTCGGTGACCACTCTGCAATTTGGAGGAGATGCTACAACACCGCAACTAAAAAAAAACTTTAAATTAAAAACTCTTCTTATTTATGTAATATACATTAACTATTCTGATGCCTAGGAAGCCGAAAGGGGTAGAGAGAGGCAGGGAAGGTGCCATAGCCCGTGCCTTTCCTTAAATAAATCGGGGAACTTTGGAAAAGCGCCCTTTTAAAATAGGCTTAGAACATTATGAAAGGGTCGTCTTTTGGCCGTTACAGTTTTGAAATGGAGTTAGGTTTTTTGGAATTCGCAGCCCGACTCGGATGTAGTACTCCCCGAAAAAGGAAAATGTAAATTCTTTGATCTTATTTTAAAATAGGAGTCTCCAAACTTTTCGCCACATTGAGTGTTTCAGAACTTTTTTAAAAGGTCTTATTAAAAATAAGAATGAATAAATAAATATGAGAATACAAAATTTTATAAACTAGTTTATAAAAATTTGTGAAATTAAATCGAAAAACAAAACCGTCTTATTTATATTTTCTTCCCAAATTACAATAATGGAAGTGTTTTCTGTTTTCCAAATCCTCCTTAAAATATTGAAACGTCAATTACAACTTCATATGATCTTCAGATAAATTTGCCGTTTAATTTAATTTGGTTTCATCCTCGGAAAAGCAGAGATATGGCTTGGCGAACAAATATTAATAAATACACATATGAAAATACTATTATTTTATTTTTTACCAATTTTCTACTTATGTAATATACTTTGAATGCAATTTTAATTAATGAACGTAAAATATAAAAAATGTCCCGGGTTTTTTTTCCTATTGGAAAATTCGTTCAAATGACACATAATCCATCCGCGGACCGAATGATGATGACAGCCTGTAGTTTGGAAACCCCTGATTTACAATAAATTTAATTTACCATTATTTTTTTGTTAAACTCACCTGACTCTCTGAACAGCGAATTTATCGCCGTGTCTATCACATCTAGCTTCTGAACAACCGCTCTCATTCCATTTTTCTCCCACGTTGTATGCTTTATTTGAAGATTTTATCCAACATTTATTAGGATGATCTAAAAATAAAAAATTGGGATTAATTCCACCCAGACATTTGTATTTTTATCTATTAAAATTATTCACTAATTATTAGCGAAATATTTGCTGAATAAAGTGGTGTGATCCAAGAAAAATGAACTGGTTTTCTTTTTCTCCGAACCCCTACACAAATTGATCTGCCCAGCTATATCTCACTTATAAGCAACATAACTTATTTTTAAATAGAAATTTGATTATAACTAATACCAAATGAATGTCGCTAATAGGGGGAAGGGGTAAGGATCATTCATTTCACAGAGATGGGAAAGAGACTAAGTAATAATATTTTTATTTATACATTTTTCGAAATAAAATTTAAAGAAAAATATATTGGAAAATTTACATGGTTTTAAGAAAAACCTGGCCATAGTCAGGAATGGCTAGGCGGTGGGGCCAAATTTCTTTTTCACGAATATCACTTTTGATGAAATTCAACATAAATTAGTTTGATATGCCGAAAAATAAAGTTAAACTGAAAGTTTCAAATACTTTCTAATTTTCGAAGATATTTTTTCAGTAGTTATACAGTTATAGCTAGAAGCTAACGTTAAAGACAACTTTTGTTTATTTTAAAAATAAACACTTTGAGGCATAGCATGTCTTGCTACGTTAAATTTGAAATATTTGCATTTAGCTGAAAATGCAATACATTTCACCCTCCCCTCCCTGTTGTTGACCAATACACAGCTAGATTCAAAACTTGAGATTTTTCATACCTTCACATTGTTACTCAGCTCCCGGCCTATATATATTCCTATATAATTGAAAATATCGAAAAAATTTTTTACATACCAGGGTTAGGTTCTAAAAGTTCAATGGAAGCCGCCGCACGTATTGAATTGATTTGTATCAATACAATACAAATAGTAGCAAATAAAAATAGTTGAGGTTTCATTTTGTAGGTATGAGATTGGTTTCTCTCTCTCGACTGAAGTTTTCTCCTTTCAATCTAGCGAATTTATACAAGAAAGTGTGGCCTTGAACTCTTCTCCCTCAATGATATCATCTTTGCTATTTTGTTAGCCTATGTTGTATTTAAGGAAAACTAAGAATTCCGTCATTCATATAGGTCACAAAAAAAAATCAAAATAAACTGGTTTTGCCGGCATTTTCCTTTATTTTGTTGTTCAAACAAAATAAACTCTCTTTTTATAACTTGAAAAAAAATCTCATTTAAATGTTTTTTGTTTTATTTTGTTTTGATTTGTTTTTGTCTTTTCAGCATCTGCCATATAGCATTAAACGATATATAATATATTTATTTACATGATACAATAATGATTCATGCATATTTATTTAAATCATTTGGTTTCCAATTTAAATTTAAATAAATTTTCATCTGATTGTCTGGGATCCGAACCCACACCCCTTGGTTTTTAAGGTTATCAATATTAACA
>JAAAKE020132303.1:0-14249 GCA_010014785.2 Anisolabis maritima | reverse complement strand
AATTACATTTAGTGTCACAAAATATTTTTCACATTATAATATAAACAAAATCCGAAAAAAAAAAAAAAATATAAACTATGTTTATTTAAATGAAGATTCTTAAATAATATTTAAACAGTTTTTATGTTTGAGATTAAAATCTTTCTCTTTACGCTTTATCTCTACTCATTTCAAACTTTTTCACTCTCATTTTAAACACCAATTAATTTTTCGCAAATTTTGATAAATAAATAGAGAGAGAATATTTTGTTGGGAGGGGAGGGGGGTTTCGGGGGGTTCAAATCCATATGAATTATCAAAAAAAAAAAAAAAATACATATACTGTATAAATAATAAAAATTTAAATATATTTTAAATAAAATTTTAAATGCTATTATATTAGAAATTATTTTGTATTTATTTAAAACCCTTTTTAATTTTTTTTTCATATTATTATTCGATAACAACTCAATTTTAATATTATATCAAATAAAAGTTATTCAAATATTAATAATCTTTATTATCCATATTGAAATAAACTTATTCTTTATAATCCCCCCTTAAAAAATAAATTTTCCGGCTATAATAGAGTTGGAATCATTCATAAGCATAATAGATTACAATTTTTTTTTTTTTATTTAAATAATTCCGCTCCCAATCAGCGGATTGGTATGAAAATTGGTCCAGGGCTGAACACCAACGCCTTAATTATTATCACCATGTTTCAAAAGATTTGGACCAGTGGATGCTGAGAAGATCGTGAGGCGAGGCGTCGTTGAGGTCGATATATAAGGGGTTAAATTTTTCATGATTATAATACTTTTTCCTTATAATAGTATAAGAAAGTAAAGGCAAAAGGAACTTGAACGAATTCCCTAAAATGAAAGATAGTATTAATGGGTAATAATCAAGAACCAAATTTCTCTGCCCAGACAGGTTAATTGTTACGTTGATGGTTAGCAAATCTGCTCTACTTATTTTTTTTTTTTTTTTTTTATTTTAATAATTAGAGAGACAACATTTCATGTGGAATGGAAAAAAAAACCAAGAGATTAGATTGCTTTCAGTTCAAATTAATTTCCATCCCTCTTATACATATTTTATATTTTAATTATTTAAATTTATTAAAACAGATTTATATCTGAGAATGGGACAGGAGTTTATTTTTTTTTCGTGTTCGAATTACATATATTAACTTCATAGCTTTATTTATTTATTTTTTATTGGAATTGAAGGGGGAGGGTGGGAGGAGCTTCAAAAATGCAATGAAAGGGTTTAAGTCTTTTTCCGCATTTAGAACACGCCCTTATTTATCTATATTTATTGGTAGGTAAATTTTTGTCGCTCAGGAAGAGAACCCTTTGAAGCGAGACCTTTACCTCTGTAAGTAAAAGACTTCAATGCCTGGAATAACCTCCCTGCTGAAGAAAAAAAAATTAAACATCCCCCCCCTCTGTGGCTGAAAGGTTGTCAATATTGATAATATTAGAAGTCAAATGATATGGATAAATATAAATATAAGATAACCTGTATCGTAATAAATATAATACATTATTACGTCTATCTATTTGAAATTTAAAGTTCTCCCAACTTATGTAACGGAATTTCGGTAACGGCTTTTACCTGAACGATGGAGGAGAATCGTAAAAAGTGATAGATAATTTCAATTAACATTTATTTTCCGTTATTTTTTTTTATTTTTTTTTTCGGATTTTTATATTTTGGAATTTTTTTTTTAAAGTTTCTTTAAAAAATAAATAATCACGTTTATTTATTCTCAATACAAAAAAAAAAAAAAAAAAAAAAAATTCGCCACTAGTCAATTCCAGTCTTCCTTTTTATCCTCATGCCTGGAATAACCTCCCTGCTACAATCTCCAATCTTTCAAATGCAACCACACTCTCTCTTACTCCTCTTCTTCCTGATTGCATGTGACCACTGATCAGTCATTATAGGTCCTTATTCTTCCAAATCCAAAAAAAAAAAAGTACTTCAGACTAGCTAATTTATAATTCATTATTTAATCAGATCAGAAAGATAGACTAGAAAAAAAAAACTTCAAAAGCCAAAAGATAAAAAAAAAAAAAAGGGTTTGTCGGCCCTAAATGCAACCCATTACTAATTTCTTCTAATTACCAGGTATCATAAAAATTTATTGCCATTTCTTTAATTTTTTTTTTTTCATTCATTCATTCGTTCATTAAGTATGATTTTAACTAATTGCCTTTTTTTTTTAGAAGATTAAATTACAGAATTATGACATCTAATCTATAATTAATTCTATTCATCATCGCAGTGACGCTAAATAACTTCTCTACTTAAATTAAAAAGAATTATATATTCAAATGGAATTTTTTTTTTCTCATTATTTTAAATACAGAATATAAAAATTAATAAATCTTTCATTTGTCAGAATAAATTATTATTAAGTTTTCATAATTTGAAATTACAGTTAGTCGTTTAGGAGTTCGAAAAAATTCCATAACCAAATTAGGTTTGAAAATTGGAATAGTAATTGAAATAGTTTTCAAATTACACCAGGTAAAATTATTCATTGCATTTATTATAATATTAGGTACCGCCTTCTGCGGGCGACGAACCCTAGCTCCCGTGACCACCTGTCTCTTCTGCGGAAATTGCACCCCGATTTCTTTTGGAGAGAAAAAGTTAGTCCTGGACAATCATTTTAGATCTAAATCTCTTAATCCAGGATTTTGGATTTGGATTGAAATGCAAATTCTTCCAAAAGATCTAGAATTAAATTCCCAGATTTGTCCTGTCCCTTGGTGCAGAGGTAGAGGTCTCGCTTCAGGTACCAAAAGTCAGTGGTTCGCGATAAAAATTTATTTACATTATATTGGCTACCAATGAATATAAATAAATAAGGATGGAGTCTAAATGATGCCGAAAAAGACTAGATTTAAAATTCTTTAAAAAAAAATGATATTTATTCATGGCATCCCAGGACAACATGACACTGCGCATGCGTGGCATTCCATTGCCTTAAATCGGTAGTCATAAATCGTGATCAGTCTTTCAAATATTTTACAAGCTTATTCATCTAACAATTTGTAAGGCAGACTTTGTTTTCAATTTTTTTTTTTATGCTTTGGCTTTTAACAATTATGCATTTCAGATAGGGCACTTGCAGTCGTTCGGGGTTGATAATATAGACAAGAGAGAGCTTTCAAAGCTAGGGCCTTTGCAAAATATAATAATAACGTAATATATAGTATAGATCTCAAAAAAATCGATCGATGTCTTGATATTTTTAATATTCTCTGTTTAATTTTTAATTTCTCGGATATGAGTTTTTTGTTTTAAATCTTTTTCGGTATCTGAGGCCATTTAAACTCCTTATTTATTTATATTAATTGATAGCCAATATAATTTAAATACATTTTTGACGCTCAGGACGGGAAGCGAACCACTGACCTTTAGCACCTGTAGTTCTGCCCTTGGGGACAGGATGGATATGTGCTTGTTGTAATATGGCGTTGCAGTTTCTGTATAAAAGGGATTTGTAACATCTAAGAGACCTGAAGAATGCATAATCAGTGTCGAAATGTTATTCTCAATTGGTACAAAATGAATTGCAGCCTGCTGGACTTTAACAAATAAGAATATCAATTCTTAGAGAGTGAGTGTTCATTTACGAGTGCATATGAAAATGAAGAGCCTTCGAAATATCAGACTACTAAAATCAATTGTATTGTTTTTTTTTCCACCTCCTGACGAAAATATAGCGGGTTCACTTCAATTGAATTATCATCTCATTTTAAGCTTCATCTATCATTTATATATACGAGTATATATAATAGTACATGAACAGGTATGAACTTGTATGTATGCCTAGGTCTATATAATATTTTAAAGAAATGCTTTTGAATTCAATTTATTTTGAGTAATATTCTTAAGTTTTTATGTAAAATATTTTTGTATTATATCACCTTTGATGAGAGAGAGAGAGAGAGAGAGAGCATAAAATAACGACATATAAAATTAGTAAAGAGCATTGGTGACGTGCTCATAGCAGCAGCAGCAGTACGTTTAGAAATTTTAATGGAACATGAAAAATGTTGTCTTTAAAAAAAAGGTTAAGATGGAATTTACAGAAGAGAAATTGCAAATTAAAGGACAAAAAACAATAAAAGGCATGCAATCATAAAATTCCATTGATAGTGAGGAATTCTTAAATAGGAAATATTAAATGACTAAAGACTATAATAAATGCATACTTAGTAATATATAAGTGAAATACCTAAGTAAAAAGGTTGAGAAACGAGCGGAGTGCGAGAGAGGTCGACCTGTTGCCAACATGGCTGCCTACTAAATGAGAAGACGTTTGATTGTTACGAAAAGCGATGTGAGTTCTCTCCATTACAAGGGATAACCCTCAACTGATTGGGGCAAGCGCCTCGTCTTCCCTCCTAGGCAGGTCTTGAAATTTAATTGGCGAAATTTGGCGCCGAAGATTTCGACCATACTGATTCGCTAATTAAAAAGAAAGATGGAGAAATGGGGGTGCGGAGTGGGAGAAAAAAAGAGCGAGGGGGGGGGGACGATATTGATAAAAATTTATAATAATTTTTGAAATAAAAATATAGAGGCGACCTAGGCTGTTTTTTAGGACAAGTACAGACAAGTTTAGAGAGATACTTAAGCAACGGAGAGTATGAAAGGAAAATTATTTCCCTTTCCAGAAAAATATTACATTACAATTTTACCTCACATTTGTCAAGGGACGAATAAAATTTTTTGGGATTTTGGCGATCGATTTCGCTTTAGTTAAAGTATCATCACGTTGAGAAAGAAATATCCATGTACACATGAATTATTTATTAGAATATGAAGAGGAAGAAAAATAAATTTGTGCATAGATTTGTTTTTCTCAATGCACGAATAAAAAAAGATCTGGGAATATAAACATCACAATTCGACTATACCTTCGCGGATATCATTGTGAAAACGTTATTTTTTTTTGCACTGTGTGATCGTAGCTTGTTTATTTAGATAAATTTCCATTATTTTGGCCAAGACTTTAGGGAGCTGACATTACGTCAATTTAATCATAATGGCTTTAGCAATTCATTTAAAACAAATCATAATAGCTCCGATATTTTTTTTTTTTATTCGGCCAGGGATAGCAACCATGAAGCTAAGATATTTTAACTTCCTATATGCCAGTTTCTTCATCAGCTCGTTAGACTGTGCCCCAATCCAGATCACGACAAAAATTTTTATATATAAGCTGCGCATGCGCCACACTAAAATCGACTACTACTTTTACTGATATACTTTTTTGGTTTTTGGTGAATTTCTCATAATCTATTCGAACGATTTCAATTAAATTGGCTGTACATAAAATAAATCAGATAATCTTGAAGTTGTATTATTCATTTTCCATCTTAAAATAGTGTGTGGCTCTTAATTTAGGATTTTAAGAATCACACATAGGACCACTTGTTATCATGGTAACAAAATATAAATATTTTTAATTTCTATGTTGGTTGGTACCACTATACCGTATACCTCTCGAGAACTAATATACTATCAGAAAAAATGTCAAATCAAAAATCTGGTGTGACAGTATTTTCTCAGAAACTTGTGTGATATCCTACACCAGAAAAAAACTTGTAACTTTAGAAGCACCCTGTTTCTTTTTCCTTATAATTAAAAAGAAAACCCCAATAGTATTTAAAACCACTATCTGCACTCTATATCTTTAATTTATTTCTTTACAACGGGTATAATTTTTTAAATAAGCTTTTCATAATTTTTTTAAGGCCACTCACTGTCCACTGAATTAGTTTACAATTTAGTTTTTATTTAAACGTTAACTTCCTGAACTAATCGATTCTTAATGGTCTCCTCTCTCTCTCTCTCTCTCTCTCTCCCGAAAGGTCCGTCTATATCTATTAATTCCCTTCGCAACCGACAAACTTTTAACGTAAATAAATTTCGCTTTTAAGATATACAGCTATGATAATACGCTCATAAAGTGACCGGATAGTAACCTTAGTAAAGGTGTCTGTCAGTCTGTGGTATTTTTTTTTTTTTTGTCGGAGAAATACGATATTTTTCTTCCGTTTTTTTTTTTTTTTTTTTTTAAGAAAACTGGAGACTTAAATGCATTTCAAGAGATTAGCAAGAATGATTAAAAAAACTGGTGTGACGGCTACGACAATTTTCTTTTATCTAAGTTAATGAAAATCTTTTCTATGGGATATTTATAATCCAAAATTGACGGTCCCTCACTATTTTGACGTAGAAAATGATAAATACATCTTAAAGATTATCTAATTTATTATATGTACAGCCAATTTATTCGAAATCGTTAGAATAGTTCAAGAGAAATTCACCACAAAGCATACAAAAGCAAAGTGAGCCCCCAAACAATTTTGAGGGGAATAAGGGTTAATCCATTTCAAATATCATCTAAAAAATAATTGTTTTATGAATTTTAATCAAAATCGTGAGAGGGAATTTTGAGAAAATCGAAAAAAACTAAAAAAGTACACCAGTAAAGTATTAATATCTGTTGGTCGATTTGATTAAAAAGCGACGAGAGAACTTTTCTTAAATATAAAATTTCAGCCTCGAGTGTCTTTTAGTTTTTTTCAGGCATCTTAAAATTTAAAAGAAGGAAAAAGATAATTTATCATGGACGCTTTATATTGATTTTAAATTAGATGAGAGACGGAGAGAAGATTAAGATTACAAATTATTCACATGAGATAATGCGTGCGAAGTGAGCCCTCGGTCTGCCTGCTTGCCGGTCGCTTCGTTCGTTCTCGACGCGTAATCTCTGACATATATTGATGAGCAACTGTTTTTGGTGAGATTACTTTGGGAAAGAAACTGGAGGGTTGTTTATGTATTTATTCTTTTTTTTTTTTTTAATTTATTTATTTGTTGTTGGTGTTCTTGGTTTTATTATTCCTTTGAATACATCAATTAGTTTTGTACAAATTTTTTGTTTGTTGGATTGATTCTAATTTGGTCTGAAGATGAACCAGAAACCTCGTTCGAAATGTCTTAATTTTGAACTTTTATTGAGCACCCAAAAGCTTCTCCTCTATTATATAATCACAATCAAAATTTAAAATTTGATTTCATCTTTCTGAATATTTAGGGTATTTAAGGTGAGAGTAGGACTCAATCGGAATGTAAGTTAGGAGGTCCACACCCCGGATCTCCAGATTTCTTGTGATCCTATAATTTTGTTTTCTTGTTAGTAATGGAACTGAAAATATTACTGCTCAAGTATACATCATTCATTTATTTATTTTCTTTAATGGTCTCGACAGGTAACATTGGCCAGTATAAGTGAACGTAAATATATTTAAGGTTCCTTACTAACAAAGCAGAAAATTCACTCTAAGAGTAATAAGTAGAATCAATTAATAGAGAAATCTACAAATTTGGAATAATAAAACCAAGAACAACAACAATTAATAAATAAATAGATAAATAAATAAATAAACGGATAAATAAATAGATTAAAAAAAAAAAGAATAAATCTATATTCATATAAAAAAAGCCATCAATCAACCCTCGAGTTTCTATCCTAAAGTCAATCTAACCAAAACAAAAATTTCTTTTATTTCATTCATTCGACAATTTCAGGTGAATAGTTTGTAATCTTAATCTTCTCTTCCCTTCTCCATCCAAGACAAAAATATAATTTCTTTGGCGCACTGATGGCGCACACCGCCAGTGACCCCTGGGTACATTTTTGATATTGAGAGACCTTTCACCTCTCTAAAACATAATAAATAAAATTTAATATTAAATTTCAATAATTATATAAATAATTGTGAGATTTAATTATTTTATTTTTTAATTCTTGCATGAACTCTAAAACTACTTGACGGATTTTCATAGGTTTGTTTTTTTTTTTTTTCAAAGCGTAGAAAATTTCCCGATGATGGTTTTGAATTTTCAAGAAAACTCATGTTTAAAACTAAACAATTTAATAAATCCTTTTTATAAGTTTGAATTCGCTTTTAAATTATTAAAATTAAGTGGATGAGAAAGGACTCAATTTGGGAAAACTAGATAGCAAAAGGAGGTTCAGGAGGGCCAAGTCGTGCAGCCGAAGATGGGCGGCACAGCTAGTATATATAATAATAAATGAATTATTAAAATCATAAAATATAAAGTACTAATTATAAAATTAGTAACATTAAAATTAGCAAGTTTATTTACTTATTTATTATCGCAATAAAACTTGTTTTTCATTTATTTATGTTTAGATATAATTTTCGAAAATAATGATTCTAATTATAAATAAATATAATCTCTTTCTGTTCTTTTATTGAATTTAGTATTTCTTTTCTTTTTTTTTTTTTAATTAATAAATTCAGAGTTGTTATTAAGACAATATGCATTAATTAAATTGTTGCGCTATAATTAAATTTTTTCTTGTTGATTTTATTATTATTATTTATTAGGTAATAAAAAAAAAACACAATTACCAACTTTTAATATATCAATTACCTGTTTTTTTTTTTTTTTTTTTAATTATTCTTTTTTCAATTTCATTTAGGTGATATATTGTATATAAAGTTATAATTTTGAGTGATTAAAATTATTTTTCCTTGTATTTTTGTTTGTTAAGGTATTCATTTAGAGGCTCACATCTGCTGAGTATGTGGATGGGGACGAACTAAGACTGGCATTTCTTCTACTCCCTATATGCTGCCAGTCCTCCTCCCTCCCAGATCAAGCGACAGGCTCTTGGCCTCCACTTGGTCGTATCTAATTTTGAATGCCAACCCCGAAGAGATAGGCTAAATAAATAAATAAATAGAGAAAGAAGATTTGCTTGTTAAGGATTCTTGTTTCGGGACAATATCTATCGCGTTAATTGAGTATAAAATTAAAATTAAAAATGCTAATTTTTTGCTTTATTATTGTATTTGTATTGTTCCGTTAAAGTTTGTAAGTAATGTATTTTAAGGGCTGGTCTAAACCAGAATAAAAAAAATTAATCCTTCTAACTTAAAAGATGTGAATATAAAGTTGGAGTTAAGTTGAACAAAAAAGATTGGCAGCTAGTGTTACTTCTTTTTTATTATGCCTCACTCTACTGACGTTTCCGTCTTGTTCAAGAACATCTTCAGATCTCTAAGTCTGTTAATTTGAAGATATTCAATTATTAAGATGTTGAAACAACTTTATATATATATACCCACTCCTCTTAAAAATGGCTCCAAAAGAAGAGCCGAAACGTCGAGTTAATCTCAACAATCAACGCGAACCAACCCGTGAAAACACTATTCCATATATTTATGAGCTTAATTATATATATAACACAGATAACATGTGGCTTTAAGGTGAGTCCAGACAAATGTTTCAATATCTTATTATATGAATATAATTGAAGTTTTCGCCAGGCATCCCTGGCCTTGACCAAGACCGAAACGACAGCATAATGGGGCATAAATAAAAGAAATAATTCTGTTTTCTACCGCCTTCAATCCATATTATCTTTATGACCTAAAATCCATAGTAAAATTTAAAGTGAATTTTTTATTTATTTATTTTTTTTTAATATAAACTGGTTGCTAAAAGGACAGCACACTGTTCATAAAGGGCAGCTTTTATAGCCTCTAATTAGAGCTGGATCTTGAGAACAAAATAAGAGTAATTCAAGGCAATTATATATATTATTTCGGTTATCAATATCCCTTTGTCTCAACTCATATAAAGCAACATACAGGGATAAATAAGGTAGTAGTGGATAAGAGTTTTTACCAACTCGCATCGCATACTCCTTTCACATTCAAACACATTGTTTGTTTAAAATTTAAGTTAAAACTTCACTGAGTATTTAATTTCAACAATCAAACAAAAGAATAAATAAATCACTTTTTTTTTGGGAGCCCCTCCCTCCTTGGGAGCGAAAGGTTGACTACCCGAAAGTTGCATACGGGTTTACTGGTAGTTTTATATTTTTGAAGGGAGAAAAAGGCCTCTCTCTTTCTCGCCACCAAAAATGTACCCCGTCGAATGGATGATGTGTGCCTTTATAAATTATAATTTTGTCTTTTATAAAAAAAAAAAGCGTAGTAATATTTTTAAGAAGAAAAGAAAATTTTAAGATCACAGAAAAAGCCTGAAAAGTCAGGATTCTTATTCCTTTTCTTTTTTTTATATGAACATCGATGATAAGATAGAGAAGATATTAATATTCGTATTTACATTGATATAAAGAAATAAGGCAGAATGCAGTAAAAAAAAAAAAAAAAAAGCGAAAAGAAGACGTTTCGGGCAAAATTTATTAGACCATCTTCAGTCACCCTTGTACTTTCTGAAACGTCTCCTTTCGGTTTTTTTTTTTTTTTTTTTTACTGCAGTCTGCCTTCTTATTCATTTATCCTTTAATCGATCATATACTTATAATTATTTTTAATGTTCATTATTGCGTTTATACACTAAATGCCTGGGTCACACCAATTATGGGGGAACGTGCGAGAAAGGGTGAAATGTCACACGTACTTTAGTGTTAAAAGAAGGGGATCTTTTTTATTCTATTATTTCTATTGTATAATAAAATTCTTACTTTGGTAATCTAGCAGGTGAAAATCGTTATTTGTCTTAATTTAATAATATAGTTATTTATTTGTTCGCCTGTAGTAGAGAGAGAGAGAGAGAGAGATGTTGATTACGATGATATCCATCGCTTTTAATATGAAAATGAAGCTATCTTGCTAATAGCTTGGAGTTGGCCAGGTAGCCAGGTAGGCGCACCGAATAACCTTCAAGCGCTTTGCTTAATTACCTTTATCTCTCTCTCTCTCTCTCTTTTAGATTATCTCTTTAAGATCTTTTCTTAAAAAAAAAAAAAAAAAGGAATTCGTTAATATTCTATTTTTTGATCTCTTTATTTATATTTGGGAATTTCTTTACGCAGCCTTAACCTTAACTTCTTAAATTTACAGTTCAAAGGTTTGTAAAAATAAAAGTGAAGAAATAAAAATGAAATCTAATTTTTCAACGAGTGTAGTGTATTTTTTTTTTTTTTTTATTACTGCTTTTCTCAAGAGACATTTCGGCTGCGACTACAAGCCTTTCTCAGCTCAGCTAAAAATTACAAGAATTGATTTCAAAACGTGTATTTTAGTTGAAATCCCAACATCAATGATCGCACTACTCTGCCTATGTAATAGATATTTAGGTAAGAGAAGGTAAAAAAATGATTATGGTAATATTTCATAAAATAATGATCCTGATGAATGGGGTAATGGTCTCCGAAAAGTTGAATTAATAATAATAATAATAATAATAAATATAAGAAATAATTTTTTTTTTTTATTATTCTGGTTGCCATCATCACCATAATTAAAATTAGTTTTTATCATGAATTACAGCTTGAGATTAAATTCTTTCTCTTCTTTGCGTTACGCTTATCTCTACTCATTTCAAACTTTTTGACTCTCACTATTATTTCAATTTTCAAATTTTTCGTTATTTTGATAAAGAGAGTTAGTTCAATGTTATTATTTGATGCTGGATGATAATATCAAGAAAGAATGGAGAATTAACCAGCGCCGATTTTAATCCTTAATCAACATCATGTTATTTATTTATTTATACAATATTTTATATATAAACGATATCCACTAACAAAATCATAAAAATGTATTAAATATTAAAATTTTTAAATAAATAAAGACGGAATCTAAATGGCCTCAGATGCCGAAAAAGACTTAAAAAAATGTTTTTGAAAGAAGATGTAATTTTAATAGATGAGAAGGAAGAGCCTTTGGATGGAATAAAATCTCACAATTGAGACATTTCGAACAAGATTTACTAGTCCAATTTGATCGTTGTATTTATGCCCAAAGGGGGTCAACTTTTTTTTTTTTTAAACGTTGCTTATATATGTATATTTATATGTAAATTTAATATCTCTTTGTATACTAACTGCACTGATGATAGGCGGCGTTAAGCAGCTCGAAATATTTGTATAAATAAATAATGTTGATGGTGGATTAAAAACGTCGCTGGTTCATTCTTCCTCTTGAAAGATTGTTTTGTGGGGTTAATAAATTTAAACCGGTCGAAAATTTACAAATGTGATTATTAATATGGAACGAAGAGAAAGAGAGAGAGAGAAAATTATTTTATAAGAAAATGGGAAATATTAAATACGATAACATCACATATAATTAAAATGAGAGCGAATGGACATTTTATGGTGCGTTTGTCTAATTTTCAATTGGTGTGCAAGAGTTTTCTTAATTTAATTAATCTAGCATTTCCTGTACTCTCTTTTGGCGGGACAAAAATTAAAAAAATTAAATTGAAACCGTGTCGCTCGTAAAAAAAAAAAAAAAATTTCGGCAATCTTCAGAAAAATTTAACAATAAAATTAATTAAAAAAAAAAAAAAAGCCAAGAGATGGAAGAGATCATAAACTACGAGTATAAAAAAAAACTTTAATTAATAATAATTAAAATTTTTTAACAATTTTTTTTTTTTTTTATTAAATTAAAAGTATAAAATTTGATTTATGATATGTTTTTAATTTCTAGTTAAAAGTTATCGCGAAAGCGTTAATTATAGGATTGAGATATAATAGCTATTATACCAATTATTATTTTTTTTTTTGTAAGGTTGCAGAGCCTTTACCGGTTCACACTAAAATAATTTTAAGTGTAAATGGACCCACGTACCAGTTTAAAGAAGACCTTTAATGGTTCGAATTTTAATATTGAGGCATTAAAAAAATCAAAAATGATTCCCCGATTGGTTACCCCTTGTCCCTATTGGCACACACCAAACCCCATCGCCAGTTTCCAATTCCTGATGTATTTTTTAATAATAATAATTCGCCGACACTATCTCCTCCAAAAATCGAGTTCATGGAATATTTAATAAATTTTTTAAATTGTAGAATAATAATTGTATTTTTAATTTTATTATTATTATTATTATTATTTTTTGTGACGCATGAATTCTGAAATTATTTGACGGATTTTGATGGTATTTTTTTTTTAGGGTATCTAAAAATTTAATTAGTTTATATTTATAGATTTAAATTCCCTAATAAAGCCAAGGGGTGAGGGTTAGGATCCCATGCGATCCGATGAAAATTTATTTAAATCAATTGGAAACCAATTGGTATCGTAAAATTACATATATTTGTATATATATCGTTTAAAGTCTATATGGCCTCAGAAGTCGAAGATTTAGGGGAAAAAATCTCATAATTAAAATAAGATCTTTAGGCTAGGTTTTTTTTTTTTTTTTTTTTTTTTAAACTCATTTAGTGTGATAAAGTGATAGTCAAGAATGTAAAAAAGTCAGTGAATTTATATGAAAATAGAGTTTTTAAGATCCCTAAATATGAATATAAATAAAAGAGAATATAAAATTAATGTAAAAAAATTTGGTATTGTCACATGACAGCAAATCTCTCCTTCTGACCCCAGTGCCTCACGGGCTTAAAACTCTCCCTCTAGCTAGCCCAACAATCAAAATCCCCCAAATTGAAAATTTATTGTTCGAGTTTCGGCCAGATGTTTTCGATTTGATGCGACATGTCGAATTTTTTGTTGTTATCTTACCCAGACCCCTTGTTTGTTTTGTTTTTGGATGTTATTTTTAATTAACGCGTTTCGTTGCTCTCTTCTTCTCTATTTTGATAATAATTCAAGGCACAAATCGCAACCCAGATTGGCATAAATCATTTGGTGTCTATTAAGGACCGGGAGATTGAAAAAGTGATTGACTGATGGGCCTATTATCTCAATTGAGAGGGTCTTTAATAAATGTTGCTCTCCCTTTTAAAATATATTTCCACACCTCAACAGAGAAAACAACAACAACAAAGTTGGCAAACGTTCATAAATCAATGTATAGTCATTCAAAAAGATAAACAACAACAGATGGATTATGTCATTTCAAGGCTTGAATCCCATAAAATAAGTTAATATGTATATATTACATACATCCTACAAAGAACGGGAAAGATTTTTATTCTATTCTTACGTGTACATTCAGTTGGTTAACCGTGAAGGGCAAAATTTTTCTTTCATTAGATTAATGGGACTAATCTTATCAAAATACCATAAACTATAATATTTTAAAAATAAATAGAATAAGAAAAAATCAGAGTTTATATATATATATATATATATATTATACACGCCTTGGTAGAGGAAAGTATAAAAGCATCATGACAAATTTTTTTCTTATTCTATTTATTTTTAAAATATTATAGTTTATGGTATTTTGATAGGATTAGTACCATTAAT
>JAAAKE020132292.1:0-14250 GCA_010014785.2 Anisolabis maritima | reverse complement strand
CAAATATTAAAAATAACGACCGGACACTCATAGTTTTAAACTAGGGATAAGATTTCTCTAATTCTGACCCTACAAAAATAGTGTAAGAATATAATAATATAATATTTAAAATACTCTATATTATAAAAAATTAATTAGTGAGCATAAAAAATTCTATGAAAAGGGAAGGAAAAAATTTCGCATTATGTAGGCTAACAAATACAAATAAAAAATAAATTTTTTTAATAAATAAAAATAATCTTAAAACAACTTTCATATAACATCAAAAGGGTTGTATCAATGTTTAGGAAAGCATAGTAACCAATTTTTTTTTTTTTAATCTATTCATTATCAAATTTTTAAATCGTAACTAACTATGATATTAATATAGAAAATAATAATAATCAATTTATTATAGTAAGAAAAATTTGGAATTATATTAATAAATCGAAAAAAATGTTATTTTTACTTGTAAAAATATCCTCGTTTTAATTCAAATAATGCAATTTTATTAGTAAAATTTTTTACGGTCCTTTAAAAAGGGGCAATTTTGTTTTCTATTTTTTATTTTGTTTTTACTTTTTATTACCTACTGTTTATATGAAATATATAGTGAGAAAGTATTGCGATCCCAACAAAAAATAGATGTCGAGATTTCAACGAAAATACACGTTTTGAGGTCCCCAGAGTCGAAAAAATGGGTTGTGTGTGTGTGAATAAGATTTCTCAAAAATGAAAAAACGATACTCTCGTCACTTGCATCTCGAAGCTTTTGAATAAAATCGGCCAATGTGTATTAGTATTTTACTGATGTACTTTTTTTCGATTTTCTCAAAATTCGCTCTAACAATTTTGATTTAAATTGATAAAACAATTATTTCTTAGATGATCTTTAAAATATATTTACCCTAATCCGCCGCAAAATTGTTTGGGGCTCACTTTACTGAAGTACTTTTTTTTTTCCATTTTTCCAAAAGTCATTCTAACGATTTTGATTAAAATTCATAAAACAAATATTTATTAGAAGACTATGGGGAATTAACAATTTAAACAGTTAATTGGGATATGATAAAAATAGTAGTTAGAGCACATTACCCAACTTTCTTTACTTTAAGAGAAAGTAGTGTGATGTGCATACACCAGATTTTTTATTTTATTCCTGGATTTTCTATAGTTCAATAAACATTTAATTTTTATTATATCCCAATTAACTCTATTTGAATTGTTAATTAGCAAAACCCAACTCGAAAACCAAGGTTGCAGAAGATTCGTTGAGTTAATCTCACAACAAATCAGAACCTTTACAAAAAATGGCGGCATCACTCCAAATACAAAGCCATCAAAAGCTTATTTGGTCACCTATATTTAACAATTTTAAAATAATTCTACACTTACCTCTAAGACAAACACCCAGGACCTCAATAAGCCTTTGTCTGGGAGGAAGAAAGTTTCTGTTTCTATTTAGAATATATTGACTTATTAATGATATTTTTATAAAGAAATTTTATACACCTAAAATGTTAGCTTTTTAATAGTAAATTAATTTAATCTAATTTAATTTATTAATTTTTTTTCTAGATGTTTGGAAAAATCGCTTTGGATTCAGAAACGGCTATTGATCGAAATAACAACTTTCAAACTTTTCCCCAAGCTGTTCTTGTGCTTTTCCGCTCTGCTACAGGTCTGTTGGAAAATATAATAAATAATGATAAAGAAAAAATAAAAATCAGCTGTTAATTGAAAAATTTTATTTTTATTTGGGAACCTTTTCTCATCTTCTCACCTATTACATATGCATATGAATAAATATTTTATAGGTCAGATGAAGGTACTAATGAAGTTGGATCAAACGATGACAAATAAAAATATAATTTTATAACTGCTGATTTTTATTTTTTCTATACCAATTGGATAACCCATGTAAGAAAATATAACGGCGCCAGTGTAGGGCCAGTATGAGTGCCTGTCTTCCCAGTCTTGGTTGAAAGTCTGCGTCTTTACTGGTCCAAAAGTCACAGAACTCTGGGATGATAACTTGGAGGCCCCCTTACAACATTGGCTAATGATGATATAACGAGGGGGGAGGCTCAAACAAAATTTTTGTCTTATATGGAACTTACAGTTGGTTGTTTCGGTTTTACGGGCACCTCATCATCTAAGGCCATATGTGCCTAAAAGTATCACAATTCAAAGTACTAAAGACATTACAGTAATTTCACTTTTACAAAAACACTATCACAGATAAAAAGATATATGAATCACAGATCAGACTTTGAATATATGTATATACATTCACATAATATCACAGTTGGTCTTACATTCGTAAGAGGGCCAATTATATCACAGAATGTTATCACAATAAGAGAAATATCACATATAAATTATAAAATAAAATAGATACTATATAAATAAATAAATAAATAATAGTTTGATATAAATATACTAATACCGCTGGAGCAAGGAGAGATCATCTCTTCGTATTCGACAACACTACGAATATTAATTGATTTAAGTGATCTTTTTTTAAACATTCTTAATGTATTTCTTCTAGTTCATCTTTTTATCTAAAGTCACCTCTAAAAATTTTGTGGTATCCCTGTAAGATAAAGGATTGGGTACAGTTTTTTTTTTTTTTTTTTTTAAAGATTCTTATTACAACTTCATTTAAACTTTTTATTTTTTTCATTTTACTGGCTTTTATTGAAATGTTTCTTTTTGTAATAATTTTTAGTTAATGGGGGGTGGAGAGTTTGACCCCCCTGAATATGCCACTGGATGTAGAACAGTTTATTCGTGGAATAAACTAAAGATAGTTATAGTTTGGAAAAAAGCCGTTTAAGTGAAAAAAAATGTCTTGTTTTTTCTCAAGTAGCATATATAAATATTTGAAAGAAGTAGTAGGTAGGTATACCTACATATCTATAGCTCTCCATCTGAAAAAAACTTTTCTTACTTTAATCCATGAGCCCCAGGCAGGGCCAAGTCTAAACAACCAACAAAAGGCCCCATCCTCGGCTGACGAGGCTCCGCCGAGACTTGGGGACCTGTGAAACGATTATATAGTGAGGACGTTAGACTTTTTCTGGACTGAGCTCGGCCAGTCCCCGAATCTTGTTAGACATTCTCCGTGCATTCCTACATAGAATTACAGCCTTATATTCTGCCTCGTTATAATAAATAATATTTTAAATGATAATAATAACAAGAATATTTTTTATAATATCTTCAGGTGAAGCCTGGCAGGAAATTATGATGGACAGTTCTGCCCGTGTCCATGAAGTGAAATGTGATCCAAAGTCTGATGAATACCTCAATATGGCTTCGACCTGTGGGTCAGATCTTGCCTTCCCCTATTTCATCTCATTTTATGTACTTTGTTCATTTTTAGTAAGTATATTTTTAAAGAGCTTATTTCCTATTTTTTTGAAAAATATATCTACTCACTTATTTTATAAAAAATCTCATTTACAGATTATTAATTTATTTGTGGCTGTTATCATGGATAATTTTGATTATCTTACCCGGGACTGGTCAATTTTGGGACCACATCACTTGGACGAGTTTATTCGTCTTTGGAGCGAATATGACCCTGATGCTAAGGGGCGTATTAAGCATTTGGACGTAGTTACTTTACTTAGGAAAATATCACCACCTCTGGGATTCGGAAAACTTTGTCCTCATCGGGTTGCTTGTAAGGTAGGAATATATTTTTACTCCCCTAGCCATACATTCATGACTTTATGTTTTCTCTTCGAACTTGAAAATTGTGTTTTTGCAGCGGTTGGTGTCGATGAACATGCCATTGAATAGCGATGGTACTGTTCTTTTCAATGCCACATTATTTGCTGTTGTCCGTACTTCGTTACGCATTAAAACGGAAGGAAATATCGATGATGCTAATGCAGAGCTCAGAGCCGTTATCAAAAAAATATGGAAACGTACTAGTCCTAAATTGTTAGACCAAGTTGTGCCTCCTCCTGGTGGTAAGTATTGATGAATGCTGAAAAAAATACAACCAAAATAATAACTTATATATTGATTTTTTTAGTTGACGATGAAGTGACTGTAGGAAAATTTTACGCCACTTTCCTCATCCAGGATTATTTCCGTCGATTTAAAAAACGTAAAGAACAAGAGCTTAGAGATGGGGACAAAGAATCCCATAATACCGTCACGTTGCAGGTAAAATTCTCGATATAATTATTTATATATATATATATATATATTTTAATACATTTATATTAATTTTATTTGCAGTACCATTAAGAAATAAAATATTAATATAATACTGGTTTTCAGGCTGGCTTACGTACGTTACATGACGCAGGGCCAGAACTCAAACGAGCAATTTCGGGTAACCTTGAAGAGTTAATAGACGACAATCCAGAACCAATGCATAGGGTGAGTATTCTATCTTTCTTAAAAAATACATTGAATTTAATTCACTTTTCAATGTAATTTTCGAAATCCCAAAATAACATTACCTCCTCCTATTTACTAAAATTAACTATTTGTTTTATTTATTTAAAATGAATAACATGGTATAGGCAACTTCTTAAAAGAAAATACATTTTTTAGCAAAGTTTTTTTTCCATATCAGTGTCTCTCATAGCGTAGCCAGAAATTAATAATGAAGGTGATGGAGAGGTCACTATTTGCATAATTTCTCCGCCTCCCCTCACAACTTTTAGTTTTTTAATTAATTAAATAATACTAATATTCTTTTAGCATGTTTATAAAATTTCTTCTCATATAGGCCCAATATCTAGTCTAGGTTCAGGTTTATCACTCACAATCCCGCACGGCAAGGCCACTGGTATTTCAATTTTGGTGCATTTTTAATATCACCAGGACAGTGTCATATCTGAGGGAAATTTTTTTATAGATTTCTACTCTTAAAAATTTGGTGTTATTTTTACAATATTTAATAATAAAATTTTTTGATACTCTAATAATACATTTATATATATATCATATATTGGCTATTAAAATTTTTTTTAAATATATGATTAAAATTTATTAGTTCAAATCTTTATAAAGATGGAATCGAATCCGGGTCTCTTGCCGGGTGATCGTTAAATATCACAGCTGTTTCGTATTCAGGGGGAGAGGATGGACCCGGGGAGGTCAGACCCTCAAAAAATTGCAAAATTTCAATAAAAACATGAAAAAAATTTAACAAGTTTAAATTAAATTTATAATAACCTTTTGCAAAAATAAAGATTAAAAGAAAAAAATTTTATTTCAGCCCCCCCAATTCCTAAAGAAAAATCCTGGCTACATTACTATCTCATATCACTAAATGTGTCAAGGCGCAAGTGAGGAGCTCTGGTTCGATTCCATTCTGTATTCAATTTTTTTCCAAGTTGATTTAATAAATTTTAATATGTTTTTAAGTATTATAAACCTATCAGTAGATTGTCTCGTTGTGTTTTAAAATATGAATCAGCTAAAAAGTATAAATTTCTTCTTAATAGATATTTGATATAGGTCAGTAAGTAGACCGTACATTAGAAAGGAAGGGTCTAATTTCGAAATTTTATAAAAGCTACTTGATTAAAATATCAATTCATTTTTGCAGCGAAACCATTCCCTTTTTGGAAGCGTATGGTCGTCGATGCGAAGGGGCCACGGAGGATTCACGAGAGCGAGATCGCTAAAAGTCAACTCAACGCAGATCAAGGTAAAGTCGTCGTCATTTTCTTTGCTGGGAAATTTAAAGCCAAACTCCCAATCCTGAAACATTTACATTTCACGAAATTTTCATATCAATCGATTTTTCAAACATATACATTCTCGAACTTATTTATTTTCCATATATATATATATATATATTCTTCAGATTTTTTATATTAAAAAAAAAGCCTAATAAATGTTCAACTATTTGTTTTATTTTTCTCATTATAAATATATTTTATAATCTATTTGTTTGTAAATAATCTAGATCAATGCTAAGCTCTAGTCTATCTAAATCCACGCGCAATTACGTTGCACCTCACTAGGTGATGGGTACCTTGCTGAGCAATCGCTACTTTTTCCCTACAGATGAATCACTTGGACGTCCCTGGCAGGAAGTTTAGAAAGGTAGACTTTCGATGTCCGCATGTCGTAGCTTTTGTCTTCAGTTACTGTTCTGATTATGATATCAGCAATCTCCATTACCAGCCCCGCTCCACCTGCATTATTTGGATACGTTTCATTTACTTCTCAGATAATTTCTCATCGGCAGATGATTTTAGTTTATAAGAGCCATATTATTCCTTAAGATAGATCACTTTAATTTAGTTTAAGTAATCTATCTTATGATTGCCAGAGGAGTAATTTTTTTTTATCAAATTTTTATTATGCACTCTTGAATTAGAAAATGCAATAATTAACCAAAATATGTCTCTCCAATTTTTGCTTTGTATTGTCTTTCAACTTTTAAATTCTTTCATTTTCGCTTTTCTATGTAATTGAAATGGTATATATAGTCTTAATTTACGCATTTGATTGAAAATTAAAAATTTTGTATTTTTTAGAACTAGTAATTTATTGATTGATACGTTTAGATTGATTTGAGTCCATGTCATAATATCTGGCCAATCTGCTGTTTTAATTTCTCTTTTGCATTGATCAAGATGAAAGATGCACGCATCTTTTTGGAGTATCATCTCAAAGGCTCGGATGATAAAATATCAATTATTTAATTAATTATTTTAAAATTTTAGATTTTTAAATTTACACATTTTTATATATTTTATTTATCCGGGCTCCTTGCTTTTGATATTCATTGTTGCATCAGCACATTAATTTTTCGTATCAAAATTGTCCAACCTTATGAGAAAGAAGTTTTAATTTCTTTGAAAAATTATTTTAGTTAATTCCCTATAGGAATTGTTTTAAAGAACTAGCATGCGGCGACTGGGGATTTATTCAAATTAATTTGAAATTTTACAATATTTATTACAAATACAAAAATAAATCAATCCAATTTAATAATTAAAAAATATCGCAGAAGAAAACTAAACACACACATACATATAATGATTTTTGGACTTACGGGATGTCTGGATTAGATGGAAACCGGAAGTGGAAACGATACCTTTCTACTTCATTTTCTCATAAATCATTAACGAAATTTTTTAATTTTGACCGAATTTGGATGGATTGATTTAAATTAAAGACGAGTTTCCATTCCATAAGCATCACCAAATGGACCTGTTAGTGGGGAATTCACATCTAGCGACAAAATCTCGTCATCTTATATAACGACTGTCGGGATATTATGTCCTTAGACTGTGACTGCACTTTGTCGCGCGTTCACGCCTATGAACTCCGAGCCATTTTGGCTACATAAATCAGAACACGAAATTGCCGTCTCCGCGTTGAGTGTTTGTAATAATTTAGTGTTTTTATTGTAGATTAACAATAAAAAGAAATCTAAACGGTATTGGCGTAGATATTTATATTCTGCAAACATTGTCAATGCTCATATTCTTCTGGAAAAACTAAAACTTGAAAATGGCAAAGATTTTAGGAATTTTTTGAAGAAGAGCCCTACCGACTTTAAAGGACTTTTAAATATGGAGGATGACATAATAATAATCTTCGATAATTTTTAACGTATTCTTCATGCTGGTCTGGTACGCGTGCACACCACGAAATGTTGTCCGACATTGTATCTTGTTCTCAATTTGCACGGGCAACAAGCGCCTTGACAATTTAGTATCGACAGTCACAGAACTACTCTCTCGACCTGTCCCGAGAAACTTTGTCGCTAGCTGTGTACTAGGCTTTATTTTTAATTGTTCAACGTTGGAAACAGAAATCCACAGCTTTATAAATTTAAAATATTTTTGTTGGACCGCAACCCTATGATATTAAAAAAAAAATTATATTCTTTCTCATTTTGGACAGATCGGCTTTATATTGAATCGTTTATTTTTATTTTCCATTAAAAAAAAAAAAATCAAGAAGAAAATAATAATGATTGATCTCTGCAGGTTTACATGGTCATTTCCATTTAAGCACCTCCACACCGACTTCACAAAGCATGTCTCTTGTTGTTTGCTGGGGTGTCTGGTTTGTGCTAAAAGATGGTCTCTTGCTCTCCAGCCAAGTGGAAAGTGCAACAAGAATAACTCCAAAATGTTCTTTTATTCATATTCGGGATGCATATGCGTACACTTGTTATTTTTCCTATTAATTTTTTTTTAATTTAAAATTTTATTAGATCTTAATATTTAATCGCGAGATATATAGATACACTAATTATTTTTTTTATCTTAAATTTCTTTTACTTCTCATTTTTAAAAATTTACTACAATACAAAATTATTCAAAATATCAATATTTTTTTTTTTTACATTTAAAAATGGTTTTTATTAATCAAGCAATTTGTCTCTATGTATCTCTCATAAATTATCATCCTCATTCCTATATTAGTATTTAATAGGTTTTTAGCTTCAAGATGTCTTTTGTGAACAAACCAAACAATAACCCTCTATATTATTTTTTCACTTAATATAGCAAGCAATAGAAAAAAATTTATTTCTCCCCCTTTATATTAAAATGCTTTTATTTATTTATTTAGCTTGTGATAGTTTAAAAAAATTTTCACATTCATTTAATATAAGCTCGTGGATAAATTTTCTAGCTTTTTTTTCTTTTTGAACATTTTACAAAGTGGAAAAATGAGTCATGGAGTTTGAGTTATTATTCATCATCTCTCGCTGTGTTCCAAATTATTTAACAGGACAATATAAATATCTAAATGTTTTTTTTTTTTTTTTTTTTTTTTTTTTTTTTTTTATTTAAATAATTATTTGTTATACAAAATACCTTTAATTAAATCTTTATACTATATGCCAGTGTTTGGCCATTCAACGCGAGAATAGAAACGACTAATGAAGGCAGGTCAAATAAAATCTCCAGGAAGTTCTATAAAAAAAATTCGGAAAAAACGGTTGAGGAAAAAAATGTAAAGTAAATATAATTTTTTTGCTTGAATTTTACTTTCTCGTATACGTAGAATAGGGAAAGTATTGTATCATCCAAAAATTCGATCTCGTGATTTCGATTTTTCTCGAACTTTTGAGTCCGAAAATACCATTTTTTGAATTATGTCTGTGTGTCTGTTTGTTAACTCGAGCATACTTTAATGTAGATCAACCAAATTTTATATTCCTGCATTACAGCAAAATCATAGATCTCTTTCAACTTTTGGCCTATTTCGGTTAACGGAAAGTGGTACTTTACCTGAAGCATTTTTCAAAAAATCGTGGCAAATCAAACATAATTTCACTGAGACGAGTAAAATGTTGTATACATACATTATATCAAAATTAGAGACCACTATTAAAATTTGATTCACTTTCGGCAACCGGAAGTGGTACTTTATCTGAAACATTTTTCTAAAATTCGTGGTATTTCAACTATACGAAAAATTTGAGGTGAGGCCACTCCCGATTTTCAAATTTTACAATCAAGGAATCCTTACTGCGAACAAATTCAGAGCCAGGAAAATGAAAATGCTTGATAAATAATTGCTTTTCTTATTTTTTCGGATAATTAGCCAATATCTCTCGAATAAATTTCTTTTATGAAGGAAAAAAAAAATAATTTACGAAATTTTATTTTTTGTATTTTATATATTTAAAAAAGATAAATGAAAAATCAAAAAATATTTTTCAAAATAAATGACAATTATGAGAGATTTAAAGAAGAAAATTTAAATATCTTTCAAGAAATAAATTTTCAAAGTTAAATATGAATTTTTTGATTACTTTTTGCAGCTTTCTTTATAGTCACATATTGAATTTAATTTTATTGATTTTTTTTTTTGTTGTTGTAAATTTCGTTATTGGTATTTGCATATTTTTTCACAAAATCACACAACCAAGAATGCTTTCTTTTTTTATTCTTAAATGCACTCTACCTGGCTGGTTTCTTTAGTTTCTTATTTTTTTACCAGAAATGATTTTGTCTCTTTGAGTGCAGGTATCTCCGACTAATTCAATCGACTATCTGCCCTATAATTCGATTCAACGAGCTGTCACTGAGGGTATGAACCACATCACGGCGATGACCCGAGCTCAAATGACCAGGTAGGACATCACCATGACAATATTCACTGTATAGCATTTCTCCACTCTCATATTTAACATATCATAAGCGATCCGTTGTAGATTAATTTGGAATTTCAATTGCCTCCTCTTTATTTCGCAAATATATTTTACTCATGCAGACAATACATGAAACACTCAGGAGCTCACATCTTGTGGATATCACCAGGCTAGGGCTGCATTTATGCATAACATATTTTGCCAGTCTTTCCTTTATTCTTAAGTATTCAAATGCATCTCTTCCTCCCTCCTCGTAACTTAAAGGGTTGGATAACATAAAAAATAAACATTTTAAGGATTTCAGTTTTTTTTTTTTTTTTGTTCTTAAATGAGTATGAAGGAAAGAGCACTTGACGTAATACTCCTAATGTATCTAATGTCTAATACAGAAAAATAAATTCAACAATTTACATATATATTTTGGTATTTTTGACCAACAATAATAAATTAGTAAATTTCTTCCAAATTCGCCAAAATAAAGTCTATTAAAAATAAAAATATAAATTTTATTGGATTTTCTGGATTTGGTTAAGAGAAATAAATATTATTTCTATACATTAAAAAAAAAATTAAAGCTGTTATGATTGAGGGCTGAATACAATTCTATATATAGGAACAAAGACAAATCCGACAAGAGTGCAGCCACTGTAATTTAATTTAATTAAAAAAAAAAATCCTCAAGATAACGTTTCAGTCCTGAATTGAGACCAGCTTCAGAGCTGGAATATTGTCAACAAGGCATATATATATATATATATATATATATATATATAAATTCCCAAGAGGACACTCTCGAATACACATTAAAACAAATATTTATATTTTTCATAAAAATAAAATATATTATATAAAGTAAAGGTAAAATTGAAAGAGCGTGGCCAGGGATGCCCGCATTGCTGACCGAAACGTCGCTCAGGGTTTTGTGCCAGGCTCTTTCATCTTTACTTCACTATATACTTTACTATATAAATCTTCAGCTATCTACCTCACCTAAATATATTATATAGTTAGGAGAGTGTTCCCTTTATTAAATATTGTGACTTCAAGCCGGCTTGAGGATTTTTTTGATAAAATGAAATTGCACTGGCTGCACTCTTCTTTGATTTGTCTTTGTTCCTTAATATCTGCTCTGCTCAGCCATATACCTCATAGTCGAAACTATATATATTCGTTCTAAAATATAGAGGCTGTATAGACCAATAAACTGGGATGGTTTTTAGGTGCTTTGGAAAGAATATAAACTTTTATTTTGAGAGAAAGGGGCGGGTGCAGTAAGAATATTTAAACGTAGAGGGAACTCCCCCCCCCCCCAACCATAAGATAGAAGTCACTGAGTGCAATAAAAATTGAGAAATTATTGTATGTTGATATTTATATATTTTCTTCTCACTTCACCAATTTGAAAATAAAAAATTCAAATTTCTACGAACTCCTCTTTTGCTATTTTACATCTAATATTTCAATTGAAATTTTCTTGTAATTTACGCGAATAAATTTTTTATGAATTTCTTTTTCCAAAAATTCTATTCATTTAATTTTGAAGATAGAAATTTAAGGCTTGAGATTTTTTAAAGCCTAATTCTAACCTACTTCAGGTCGCTGGTAATTTAATGATTTAATATGAGAGTATTATTATTATTATTATTATTATTATTATTATTATTATTATTATTAATATTATTATTATTATTATTATTATTATTATTATTAATATTATAGATTAGAAAATTATTTTTCAGAATAGATTTTAGACTAGCTAAAAGAAGTTTTTTATTTATTGATATTTTTCTCTAAAAATATTTTGGCTCTAAGTTAATACCATCCCATCCTCGGGTAAATACCAAAATAAGGACTTTTTGTTAGTTATCATGTTTCTTTTAAGACGCATATTTAATTTTAATTATAGTAGATAATTAAATTTTTACAAATTCTATAGGAATTGTATTATTTATATTTATTATACTTTTTTAAGTAAATTAACATTTTCAAACTTAACTAAAAAAAAATATTTTTCAGTTTTTTTTTTTTTTTTTTTTTTTAAATGCAGTTTCGCTTACTAATTAAGTAACTGAAACAATTTACTTGTGAATAGAAACGCGATTAAATTGAAAAATATTTTTATTATATAAAAAATCGTACTTATTTTTTTATCTGAGGATTATCTTGACTAAAAATGGTCACTTAAATAATAAATTTAAAAACTTCTTATTTTTTTTTTATTTTATAATTTTATAATTCTAAATTCTATAAAATCCAACAATGCTCAATGAAATATAAAAGATTTCCCAAAAAATATATTACATACTCTTGGGCGTAGGCACTGGGAGCAGGGAGGAGCATCAAGCCGAAAACTTTTTTCCTTATAAGAAACTGAATTTCTTTCTGCTATAATAAAAGACCTTCATACATTAACGTTTTTCTAGAGTTCGTTTCATCGAATTCTATGCAAAAAAAGTTTGTCCCTCCCCCCCTAACAATCTCTTCTTTAAAAATATCTCTGGCTACGCCCAATTATATGTGATCTAGAGAATATTTATGATCAGGACCGGCAAAAATCAATTTTAACTATAAATTTTGGGCGATCACCGGTCCGTTTTGCGACTCTATTAGTTTCTTTTAATTCCTAACATACGTTCGTTCTTCAAAAAAAAAAAAAAAATAAGGATTATTGGACTTTGTTGGATAAACTCCCCAGGCGTAGTGTTGGAAAGCAAGAGGCCAAAGAGGGCCAGTCGTTGGGTGGGACAGCTAAGGAGGGCGGGTGTCTGGGTTTCAGTGGTGCAGGCGGCGACCGTGACGACGAGGCGATTCCCTTACGGCCGCTGGCCTCCGGAGACCATTCGGATCGGACAGCCACCTATCACGTGATTCAGTAGGTCTCTCGTGTCTCGTGGTTGGCAGCATGCTCCGGACCTCATCCCATTCCTTTTTTAGTGTCTACTTCCTTTCTTCTTATTCTCCCTCTCTTTATTTCTTTAGTTTCTCCTTCATATACCCTTTTTATTTAGGATGTCAAAAATAATCTAATGGCCAGTTTTTTCATGTTTGGTTAAATAACTATACATGAAAAAACCAACCTTAAGCAGCCAAAACTATTTCTTTTATTAATTTCTTCAGAAAATGATATGAGCGAAAAAGAGGCAAGTGTTCCCCTGGACTTCATCTTAGAACACACACACACACATTTATATATATATATATATATATACGCAGCTGGCTTTGCCGCCTATCTCCACCCATTCACCTTAGAACAGGTTGATGTAAAAAAGCGAACTGTTTTTAAACATTTTATACATTTCTGACATCATCATTTATTTAAAAGTGAAAATTAAAAAAAAAAAAAAAAGATTTATGGAGATTTTTTTTTAAAACTATTTGTGAAATACTACGCTCTATTTTTTTAAATGCAATGAGAGTAATTGCCTCCATTTTTTTCTCTCACAAAGTTCTGTTCTCTTTTCTTGACTTTCATCGAGAGTTAGCGCCTCAACTTACGCACCAATATTGTCTTTTTACATCATTGCATTATAATTAAGAATACGTCGCAGAAAAGTTTGAAGTTCAGCAGTAACAGTTACGGTATTTCTCTCATGGTCTTCAAAAAAAATAGGGCCCATTAATTCTTTGACATGTCACAGACTGTGACGTAGTATTTCACAAGTAGCTTAAAAAATCTCCATAAATCGTTTTTTATATTTTCACTTTTAAATAAATCATGACATCAAAATGTTAAAAAACAGGTCGTTTCTTTTACCCCACCCTTAATTTAGTATTTATTATTTAGTACACACCTATTTTCCAGACATCACAAGATAACCAACGATTTCTTTATATATCTACGTTGGAATTTAACTTTCAAAAATTAAACAGAAAAAAGAACTTTTATTTAGAACTTTCATCCGACCCCCCCCCCCCCCTCCTCTCACACTCGTAACGAAATGAAATATAAAAATTTTAAAAACAATCCTCACCTTATTAATTAATAAAAGAAATAGTATAGCGCAGCGGTTTCCCACCTGAGGTACACGTACCGGTACTTGACAAGTGAATAAAATAATAAGAAAAAATATATTATGTATACAATTTACTGGAAGATTATGTAGAACACAAGGGACATGTTTATATTATAACATTTTTTATTATTCTTGGTCTTTTTTTTTCTCTTT
>JAAAKE020132281.1:0-14251 GCA_010014785.2 Anisolabis maritima | reverse complement strand
AGTCACACTGACTCACACGCACACACGGACAATTTGCTTAAAATGTTATTTTTGGATTCATGGGACTCTAAAACGTGGGTTGTGATGGATGGAGAGTGCATTATTAATTGTCCTCTTGGCATACATGAATAGTTGATCAAATCCTTCCTTATTCCTCTATAATGTCCTCTATTAATATCCTCTTCCGGTAGGGTGACAAGTATTGTTTATGGTGGACAAATCCCAGAAGGTATTCAAAGATGTCATTGCTGTTGTTATTGATGAAATCCCTGATACAAATATCATTTCAATAAATGGAACAAATTATATAAACATGGAGATGACATGTGATTGGACCTGCCTGTCTCTGGGGATTCTGCCAAATCGAATAACAATTTTTTTTTTTTTTTTGATCAAGGAAATTCATCATCATCATTATCAAGGACAAAAATGAAAATAAAATTGCCTTGTTTGTTTGTTTTTAATGTCACTCTCGGTGGGTGGGTAAAAAAAATAGAAGAAATATTAATTTCAATTTATATTCGTATGAAACATAAATTTTATTTCTAAAGTTTTTGATAAAATTTTCATATTTACAATTCCGGGAATTCGATTAGGAAAAATTTGAATAAAATAAACAAAAAATCCTAAACATATTTAATTAAATATCACACACAAGTAAATAATATAATTTATTTTCTTTAATTAGATAACTAAATATCATATTTATATTTTAATTCAGCTTTTTCGGCATCTTAGGCCATATAAACTCCGTTCATATTAATTATTAACATATATAATTTTAGCGCTCAGGGGAAGCAAACCCCTGAAACGAGAAACGAGTTCTCTGTCTCTAGGATTAATTAGGCATTTCAATTTTAATCAAATGTTTTGAATAAGTTCGTAAAATGCCACTTGTTAAGAACCAGAAATAAAACAAAAAAAATGTTTCCCAAAAATATTTTATATTATTCCAAGAAATGCAAAATAAAACAAAAGATTTGTCTATCTTCCAGTGTATGACCAATATAACAGCCAATTTTCCATGAACATACTAAAATACAAATCCTTCTCAAAAGCTCAGATGAAAATAAAACCTTTTTTAAAATTTATGAAGACATAATTTAAAGTTGTGAACACATATCCATTTTCTAAAATTTATTTTAAATTTATATTTCGCCTGTGTATTATTGTATAGTATATCTCTCTTTTTTTGTCAGATAGGTTTATTAATTTATCTTTATAAATCATATATGATTATTATTTTATATAATATTTAAAATAGTAATTGTAAATTTTAAAAGGTATGGTGGCTACGCAGTCAAACCTAAAAAAAAAAACAATTCTAGATCCCATTTTTGGTGCATTTTTCGAAATTATTACCGAGAAATTTTTATATGTGAATTTTATTCTAATGTGGAGATTTTACTATTTCCCTAGGTCGCTTCTTTAAGAAAATGAATTCAGCTAAACTAAAAATTCTATAAAATTTAATTGTTTCTTGTACAAAATTAAATTATACCTCGCATTTTAATTAAATCAAAAATCATAAAATATTTTTATTTTAATTACGTATCTTTTTTTTAATTAAATGATTAAATCTCATTTATGTATTATATATAATATATTTTACATACAAACATTTTATATTTAAATTATTTAATAGGTCGAGTGGTCTCCATGGAGGAGTGCGGAGTGTTTCAACGTTCTGTATAGGAGATCGCCGTTTGCATCCCAGTGTGGAGATTTTTTCATTAAAAGAAAATATTTAATGTAAGCAAATCAACAAGTATGCCCTGATGATGACTAGAGCCCTCAAAAAACTTCGAGGAGAGGAAGTTGATGTGACTCTCCGTCCTATGGAAGGGACGTAAAAAAGAGATAGAAAACCTGTGACTTTCTTTTTCATCTCCTTTGAGGCCTTATACTATCATTTTCATTTCTTTTGAACCGTATAGGCCCATCTACCAGAGTCCCCGTTTATTTACTGCATGGAGACACAGAGCTCAATTATACATCATTCTTTTTTCCTATTTAAATTATGAAATTTTTAATTTATTAAATAATTAATTTCTTTTTAATCTTGGGCCATATAGGCTTTTAAACGATTCCTGTATATATTTATTACGATAGTTGTAATCCAGATATATTTATTTTCATCAATTGGTATACAATTTATTTAAATAAATTGTCATTGGACTTCCTGAGTTCCGAATCCACACTTGGCTTTAAAGGTTACCAATAGTGACAATGTGATTCTCTTTAACCTCTCGGCCACGGAGGCGGGGGGCTATATAGTTGTTGGGGAGAGAAGAAAATTTTATTTTATACAAGAGTTAAATAATCTATTCCTTTTTTAAAACCCAATGCTTCAAAGCATTTTCTTGAGAATAAATATAAAATTCTATAAAATAAAATTTTCTTCTCTTCGTCTATGAACAAACTAGTAGTACTATATATGTGTCATGAGTGCATTGTCAGGGTGAACCGCTTATGAAGAAGAGTTACCTTTACTTCTTCACAAAGTATTAACATTTTTTTTCCATTTAAACTCTTTAGTCCTTATTTATTTATATTAATTGGTAGCCAATATCATTTAAATCAAGGGCGGGAAGCGACCCACTGGCTTTTGGTACGTGGTACCAAGGGTCAAGGGAACATTTTTATTTGATCTTTATTATTTTAAAATTATTTTTACACAAAACTATTGAGTTTTTCTGCTTTACTCTGGAGCAATGAATAAAAAATGCCATAAATAAAAAGGACCCCATATCAACACTACTCTTGATAGTTTTAAGTGAAAAACACTTTTGGATCCCACTTTTGTTCATTTAATTAATCAGCAAAGCTTAACCTACAATATCTTCTAAGAATGATTTACAAATATAAACAATTTCTGGAAAACGGCTCTAATAGATTGTAAAAATTTAATTTCAAGCAATTAATGATTTCTTGTAAATAATTAAATTATTTCCCGCATGTATAAATATATATAAAATATTTCAATTTTAATTAATTCCATTTTATTTAATTAAATGGGATTTCCAATAAATATAAATAATTCTAATTCCTGGTATTCAGGGAGTTTACATTAAAAATGAATACCTGAACAAGTTTAATGGTTCTAATTGATTGAGAGTAGCTGCCCTCTATCCCATTCATATCCCCTCCCGCTTGCAGTAACCAAACTCTTTGATGGAAATCAACAAATGTAAATGCAATAGCGAAAAGAGACTTCCAATCTTTTTTGAGTTTTAACATGCACTATTTAGACTACCGTCAGTCAGTGAGCCAAGAGGGTGGGGTATTTTAATAAATAATTTAACAGTAGCATTGAGCTTTTTTTTAAGTCATTATATAAAAGTTGGGAGAGGGATAGGATTTGCATTACAATGCAGCGCATTCCCTTTTATATTTAGAATACGGAAATGTTGGACTTGTCTCCTTCATTCCGTCTCTTGCGATAAGAAAGAAAAATTTTCTCCTTCTTAAATTCAACGATGATCGACCAACTGATAGCTACAGATAGTTTCAAGAATTTTTAATATTATCTACATTTTTTAATGCATATAAATTCGGCCTCTAATTGTTTTCGATTATTTTTAAAATGAATTGTATCTTATCTCTTCCTTGTTTCTCTCAGGTAACGATTAGAAGAGATTAAATGAAATAATAAAAGCCCTAAATAAACACTAAAACCTTGAAGGCATACTAGAAATCTTATTTCTTAAAAAGAATAGCAATTTACAAGTGCATTTTATTTCAAATTAACTTTAACGAAATAATCTTAGATATGCAATGCCGATAAACATTCTAATACAAAAACAACTTAGTTTCTCCTTTACCCTTTCTACATATTCAACATTATAAAAATATTACTGCCACCAACCATTGATATTTGAATTTTTATTAAAATTAATATTTAAATGGTACGAGCAGACGAAATTGGCTCTTAATAAATTTAATAAAAATTTTGTTAACTCCAACAAATGATGATAGTTTGAATGAGGGAGATTTTTCACTAGAGGTATTTATAATAATACAATATAATAGATGTCTAGAACAGGAGTTGCAAAATTTTATGGACCGCGACCCACCTGAGTAATGTCTTTAAAATTGGGAAAAGAAAAGTATGTTCCTTAATGTAGAACAGTGATAGAAATAATAAAAAAACAGATTCAATATATAAATATTTATTACTACAAATATAAATACTATATTCTAAGAAAATTAATAAAATTTTATAAAAATATATTTTTTCTTTGACTTCTTTGATGTTACGATCTAAATGCGGAGTGTGCGATAAATGTGCCTGCTTTGTTTTTCCTAATTACATCATTTATATTCACATCTACATTTGTGTTTTCAAGCGCAACCGAGGATATAAATAAACGAGTGCACTTAGTAGTGTGAATTGTGACCTGAGACTGCTTAATACTAGCTAGTTAGAGTTATGTATAACTTTTATTTTCAGACACTGTATTATTTTTTGTCATATTTGAAAATTTTTTCCCAATCCATCTAATTTTAACCTACAGTTTGGAAAACCCTGGCCTAGAAAATCACAGCGAAAAATATCACAATCTTCTAACCATTGCAAAAAAAAAGGTAACAAGGTTTTGCCGTGAAGAATGGCAACCAATTCCAAGATAATTATTTTTGGTTGCATATTAGTGAACGTTGCAGGCAAAATTTTAAAAATGCCTTGATTAATTAATAAATATTATAAAAAACATTTCATATAGGTCTATAGGCCCACGTACTGGTTTATTTACCCGAGGTGCTTTCATGCATGGTGACACACATCTCAAACCCAGCCGATCTCTGGCCGTAGCCATTTATAGGTATCCCGTGAAGTTAGTTTATTTCCTAACTCTAATTCCTCCTTCTATATTCATTTCTAGTTAGCAAACTACTCCTAAATCTAATCCCATCCTGTCCCCAATCTATCCATAGAGCCCTCAAAAAAAACATTTAAAATTAAAAGTTTATATCATGGTGCTGAGAAATTCAAATTGAAAATTGATAAACTTTTTATTAACTTTTGTTATTGTTTGTAAAACCCGTCTCTTTGTAATTGGTGCCTATTCTATAGAGGAACTTATATAAATAAATTAAATAAATAAAAATTTTTGAATTTTTTTTACAAAAAATGCATTTATAATAATTTTGATATCAAAATTCAATTTAAAAAATTTTGATTTTATTCGCAAAGAAATTATGATTGACAGTTTTTATTTTTTTATTTTTTTAACAAATAAAAGAAACGTCTCTTCTAAATTTCACGTTTTTAAATACAGACAGGTTCACAAAAAACCTAAAAACGAACAAGAATAGTGAGGACCCCAAACAATTTTTATTTATTGAATTATATACTGTTAAGTCCCTCTTCAGAATCCTTATAAAGAGATGGGTTTAGTTTTACAAACAATAACAAAAGTTAATTGGGATGAGGCGGGGAGGGTGACCGGGTATGGGTTAGAGAACCCGAAACCGGTAGGGGTAGGGAATGGTGTGTGTCATTAGTGCACGATACACCAGGGGTAACCAACCGGGGAATGATTTTTTTTGTTAGGATTGAGGGTTTTTAAGACTTTAATTTAAGGCTTTTCCCTCAAAAAAAAAAAAAAAAACAAAAGTTAATAAAATGTTTATCAATTTTCAATTTGAATTTCTCAGCACCCTGATATAAACTTTTAATTTTAAATGTTTTTTTTTTTTTATAATATTTATTAATTAAGAAAGACTTGTAAAAAATTTTGCCTACATAATATGCAACTAAAAATACTTTTCCTGGAATCGGTTGCCGCTCTTTACCGCAAAAGTTTGTTACTCTTTTTTGCAACATTTGAAAAAATCTTTAGCTTGCATGACATTCAATCAATCTGTCCAGGCCACATTTCGCACATATGACTAATTACAAAAGCACCTAATAAATAAATATGTGTATATTTAACCGTAGTTGTGAATTATATATAGATTTAGAAGAGAATTAAATGCTCTATAATTTTTCTTGTCCTAACTCAAATTGACTGAAAAAAAAAAAGTTATAAAATTAAAAATACGAAAAAAAACTCCGAGTTTGGATTTCAACCATAACGTTATTTAACAACCGAGTTGTAACTAATAGCTACGTATTCAATTCAGAATTTAATCCTATAATTTTACTAATATTGATAATAATTTTTTATTTATTGTTCTAGGGCGCTGCTGGGTCATTCGCGAAGAAACATTTTGATTGGACAGATAATTTGAGAGTTATTTAAGAAAAACTGACATAGCGACCTTCGGAGGATGTGAACAAACTCAGAATTTTTATATTAGATGTAAATTAAATCAATTTATTTATATAAATTTTTAGCTTTCCACTATTTCCTACTAAGAACCTAATTTTCTTGACCTATATAAAATATTTTACTCTAACTTCATTTCAGCACTAATCAACAAAGAATTTCTGCTTCGCCAATAGGCCTGTTCCAATCTTCATCATTTTGTTTATATCTTTACAAGGTATAGAGTTAATACTTGTTATCGAGACTTGACATCATTTTTTTTTTTTTGATAGATATATTACTTAAACCATAAAACATGCGTCTAATTCCTTTTTCGGCAGCGCAATTTAATTGGTCAACCCTTGTGCTATAAAAATGTCAACGGTGAACAAAAGCAAAACAAGATTAGAGAGAGGAGAGAAGCTGGAATGGATTACCAGAGAAGCAAGCTCCCCATTAATGGTCCATTGGCTATTGACAAGACACACACCTAAATGCTCTTTATCACCAAACGGCGGTGATATGGGATTTACATATTAACCATCCATCTAAAAGGCCCAAAGCCTCCTCCTCCTCTGAACTTGATTTATTTAGAATCAAAACCAACCCTCCTCCTTCCCTTTTTTTTTATTATTACATTCTTTTATGATTGTAAATTTTGATTGGAATTAAAAACAATACGACGAATAAGATCAGAGACTAACAAGCAACAACAACAACAATTTCCAATTTAATGAAAATAGCTTCGCTCTCTTTTTTGTTTGTTTGATTAAGGGTTCAAAAAAAAAAAAAAAAAATAAATCAACTAACGAAAAGGTTAATAACGTTGAAATGTATATTTTTAAAAGAACAATATCGCGCTGTTTTATTAAATGGCAAAAATTTGCCATAAAAAAATACAGATTCATGCTTCAAGGAAAGAAAGAAAGTCCGATTCTGAGGTGGGACTCAAAACGTCTGCTGATAAGGAATTTGAATTAAATCAACAAAAAAGAAATATACATTTAATTTGTTAAGGATCTCGACAAATATTTTATAATTAGTAATGGAGAGCTGATGAAGAGAAAAATAATGCCGAAATTTTATCACTAAGAGCTGGTTTCTGAGAAATTTGTACGTAATTCAAATTATTCTCAAAAAAAAAGAAATAGTTACCCATTATTGGTTTCTTTAATTTTGAGCAACTAGTTACAACTTCCTGTGCCTATTTACCTTTGATGTTACAATTTACTTTTATTTAAACAAATTTTATCTAGTATAAATCTAGTGAACTCTTATATGAAACATTTGTAACATTTATAATTTAATTTTTTGAACATAAAAGAATCAAAACAACCCTCAACTTAATCAACATATATCTTTTAAAAAGCCAACAAAATTTTTCAAATAAATTCTGAAAAAATATGTTGACTTAGATGAAGTAAAATTTTTTTAGTCTTTTAGACATCTGAAGCCATATATATTGGCTATATAGACTTTAAACAATTCAATTATTTATTATTTTACGATACGAATTATTCAGGCCTATTTATTTACATCAATCGATTTAAACAAATTTTCATCGGACTGCTTGGGATCCGAACCTACACCCCTTGACTTTTAAGGTTATTAATGGTGACAATTTCAATATCTTTAACCTCACAGCCACGGGGCTGGGGGAGGGGTAGAATTAGAATTAAGAAATGAAAAAAACAATTTGATAAATGTAATAAAAGCTTGGCGATTTTATGTCTAAACGTTATATGTGGGAGAGTTGCGGGAGGCCATATTCTGACGTCATTTAATAGGAAAATCAACAAATAGGAAAAATAATTATTAGTTTTTGAAATGGAATGTCAGGAAATTTTTTTCTTTTGAAGGGATGATATGGCATTTGGCACTTGAAGGCTGGTTTTTCAGAGAAGTTTTTTTTGTTAATTCGAGAAGGGTGGAGGTTGTCACTCATACTCTATATGCGCGTCCATCAAAGTAAATCGGCAATCAACCACATGTTGCAAAAATTCTTCAATTCATTTCGTTGTTGTTGTTGTTGTTGTTGTTGCTTTAACTTGATGCTATATGCAGTAAATTGAAAAAAATATAAATTTACACTCCGCTTATGGTGATGATAGAAAATCGATCATATAGAGATTTATTTAATTCATTTTCCTTTTTAAAAAATACAAATTACGTGGTATATATCAGGAGCTGGAAGGTAGACAACCTAAATCAGTACCAAAGGGGGAGATTAAGTGCCCCAGACTGGACGAGGCTTGCGCAGTTATTAGAAAAATCTATTAGTGAGTTGGTCATTTGGATTGCCTATCTTACAAGCAAAAACGAAACATTCATGCTATCTATTCAAGAAATCTATAATAATAGACTCTGTAGCGCCACCTAGTATCGAGAAATATAATTAATTTTTTATTATAATAATTGTGAGATTAACTTAATAAATTTTATTTTTAATTAACATTTAACTGCGCTTTCATATGATATGATTTTTAGGGGTTTCTTTTGGCAATTTGTAAATAATCTTGCTCCTCTCTCCGAAGTAAAAATATAATTAAAAAAATATTCTTTATTGGTATGTAATGGATATGCTTTTGTAGACGGCCTCGCTGTATTTTTATCTTAGGTTATGTATCCATATTTATTTGAAACAAGTGATATCCAATTAGTTACAATTTTTTTTTTTTACTTTGACTTTTATAATACATATATAAAAGTACTAGTGAAACTCAAATGAAAATATTTATTATTTGGTAAATAAGGAAACAAAGAAGTTTGTGACAAACCGTCTAAACCCCAAACAAAGTGACAAATAAATAATCCCTCCCTTTCTCTCTCCTAAAGAAATATTTTTTATTTTGACAATCTTATCAAAACATATTTTTTACATTTTCTCTCATAATAATTACAATAATTATGGTGTTCTTTTTTTTTTGATAAGGAAGGAGCTCTCCCTCCTTCTTTTCTCCTCTTCTTGCTTCCTTAGGCTTAACGAGTTTTTTTTTTTTTTTTTTTTAAAGACTTTTTTTTTTTTTTAAACTTTTGTCGCCCTGGGGATCATTAGAAGCAAATCTTTTCAGACCCTCCCTCTCTCTTCTTCCCATTGTGGAATGGATTTAATTAAAAATATTAAATCAGATTGTAAGTTGGTATTATACGTATGTATAGTGTTGCATTTACACGTGATGGCGAGAGAGAAAATGTACAGATATGCGGTAAAGAGCTTTTATTATGCTCTACTCTCTCTCTCTCTCTTTCGTTCGGTAAAGATATAATTTGCTAAATTAAATTAAACAATCAAAAATAAGAAAAAAAGATTAAATTTATCTTTTAATAGCTGGCTCGGGCTCTCTTCGGCGGTCTCTGGAATGACTTAATACGTCACTTTAGATTCCAGTATATTCTAAATATTAAAATGAGCTCTATATCTTAGAGCTCTTACTCCTTGATATAAAGGTCATTAATTCGCTTAACATCTTGGCTCAAATCAATTTAAATAAATATGGGCGGAGTCTAAATGGTCTCAGATACCGAAAAGGGCTTAAAAAAATATAAATATTCAACTGAATCAAATTTAAATATTTTTTTAAAGCAAAAATAATGATTTTAGTTTTTAATTAAACATTGAAAAGAAGGGATGTAGAGGGTATATTAGTTTATGTACAGGGTGAGCCAAAAAAACATCTCTCAATTTTAAATTTGATTCAAGTTAAAAATTATCAAAGCTCAATTTTTTGATTCTTTTGTTAAATTCCACTAGTTGATATTTCGTGCCGAATTTCCTACCTTACCTTCGGTTAGTCGGCAAAGTTAAAAAACCCTAAAACGAATTGCATCGATGTACGATCAACGCCCCATGTAAACATCAGAGTTGAGTTACTGTTGCGACAGTAGACCAAAGGCCAAATCGAAATATTAATCTAATGTTTATACTAAATAATACTAAACAACAAAGAAAATTTATAAACTACAAGTTTAAAAGACTGAAAATTAATTCGATATCTTTATATTATTTGAACTATGTATCTTAATTGTTGAATCCTCTCTGTAACAATTAATCAAAAAATTCATTTGAGAATTAGTCGTTTGGGTTGACTACCAACAACATGAACTAATTTATGCATTCCATGATATAGCTGTGCAAATTTATTCAAAATGGAAGAAAGAAGAAAGAAGATTTATTCCTTATATATTTTGACCTCTAGACTGACGGTTCAGTATCTTCGGAGCTTAATGTTGCATTATTATTGTTAAATGAATCATTTCAATTATAATTTCTATAAGTTGGTATATGGGTATATATTTATTAACAAATGAAATATATTATAAAGATAAAATCATCCAACTGACCACTTTCTAGTCAAGTTGATGAATTAGAAAGAGAGACCTCTCCCCAGCTATTTAGGCATTCATGCATATTTTAATATATACGTCTAATTTATAGTGCTGTTTGCTGATTTTATCATGTTTTTTGTGTACAACTCTGAAGATGATTACTAATCAGTACCGAAACGTAGGCTAGAGGTCAAATGAAATAATATTTTACAATATTATATATAACTTAAAAACTTATAAAAAATTTCATTTTTCATTTTATTTTATATATACATAACAATGATTACTACTATCTCCTTTAATATATATGCGTGTGAGTGTATGTATTTAAATATAATTTGAGTAGAAATAATTTTGCAAATTGAATATAGCTAAGTCTTGATCGGGGGGGAGAACGCATACAATTAATCTATCAATCAATACTGTATGAGGCTGTAATTGCGAGAGAGAGAGAGAGACGGGGGGGGGGGGTGGATTTGACCAAAGCTAGAGTCAAATAGGAGCCGATTAACGTTCGGCCTCATTACTAGAGAGCCTACCTGCCTATACCCATCTACTATATACAGTGGCTTTAGAGAGAGAGAGAGAGAGAGAGGAGTGTTTGCTTGCCTATCGGGCATTGGTTTTGGGTTAGCTAGCTATATAGGGCACTTGACGGGCCCTTTTCATACTAGCATTGCATTGAATCAAACAGTGAATGTGTGTGCCCTAAGGGTAGGTATATATGATGAGAGAAGGGATCTCTTTCAAGATAATTCATTTGAAATCGGATGTTCTAGTAGTTTTAAAGGGAGCTAGATCATTGAAAAATATTCATTTTTGTTTCAAAAAGAGTTGTACGCTTATAGCAAAGTTTACTAATGATAGTCTCTTTGGTAACGTTTTAAGAAAAAGAATTATCTAATAAATAATTGTAAATTGAAGTTGGCTGGTGTATTGGGGTAGACAGGGGGGTTCAGGGAGCAAAGGCCATATATACTTAAATCTATACTGAACAAAAATAATACATTTTTATTATTAACATTTAACAATATAGGTAATTAGTTTTTGTAAATATTTTACAAGTGTTTTTAGAGAAATTTATATGTTAATAAAAGCAAGCGAAGCTTAAGCACCAGGATTGCTTTTTACATTTCTAAGTTTCTTTGAAAATTTTGCGTTCTTGAATTAATCATGTATTTCTTGAAAAATGGATGGTTTAAAAAATCACAAATTTAGATAAATGTTATAGAAATTATAAAAAAAAAATTCAATAATAATTTTTTATGAAAAGTTCACTCATAGCTGAGTCTGTACCAGTAACTTACGGGTTATAAATAGGAAACTCTATCACCTGAGCTATGCCTGCTTTAAAATCCTCTTTGTTTATATTGGATTAAGCCTTTAGGGAGATTATCCATATTTTTCTCGAGAATGCCCAAGTTGTGCACTTTACTGATCTCATTCCTTTTTACACTATATTCTCCCGAAGTTTGAACGAAATCGGTGATCCGGGTTTCCCCTCGTAAGAGACAAGGATATAAAGAGAAAATCCAGTATTTTGAAATCAATTTTTAGACAGAAAAAAAAATCTAATTTTATTAATAACAAGGAGATGGAGGCCAACTGGTAAACATAATATGAATTTGATGTTTGTTTTCATTCAAATAAAATCTCCTAGGTTCCTTGTTATTTTAATTAAAAAAATGAGATAATCCTGCGATGAAGCAAAATGGCGTATTCTCTCTTCTCATTCAATACAATCAGTTTAAAATAATCCAAATGGCCATTTAATCTAATTGATATTGAATGAATGTCATCATCATCATCAGTAGCAGTTAATCAGTTTAACAATCAATAAATATTAATATAATTCAATTTTGATTAAATGAAATGAATGGCAACGCCTAGCTAAATAAACCATTTTAATAAATTTGTGTCAAACGTGAAAATATTTTTAATCAAAATTTTGATTAGAAAGTAAAATTCAAGTCAAGATTCTTCATCTTTCTGTTTTTGAAGTGTCACAAGCAAGACATGACTCACAATATTTTGAGAAATTTAAGGTGAATAGGTTACAGAGCTCAATAGAAAAAATAAAAAATAATTGTATACAATTTAATAGAGAAAAGCGCTATATGTTGTCACCTCTGACATGATGCAGCATTGTGCAAGTGGAATAGTCGAAATTTCATAGAATTTAGGATTAATCGCCTCTGACTTGTGACCCTTAATTTAGATTATAATAAAAAGTTTTAAAATTCACCTCCTCCTTCATTAAACTTTGTACGTAAAACAAAAGAGGAGACATATATTATTATTAGTTTTTAATTACATTACCGAAAGACCTGAGGATAACATAAAATCTGTCGTAACGTTGTGTTTTGTTGTAATGGGAGGAGGGAGAAAGAAATAAAAACTTACTGTAAAAGTTCAGTAGGAGGTGAACGAATTAGCTCTTTGCTTTTTACTTAATTTTCACAAAACTGTTTATCAATACTATTATATAGAAGGCGTAGCTATCCTAGGAAAAATTCTAATCTTTATAGATATAAGTAGGTTAGATCCAAAATCATTAATCCGATCATCAATAGAATAAATTAAATACTCCTGGCAAGTTGCAAAACCTTCGCCTTAAGGGAGACGGAAATACAAACAACACTTTTTGAAACAAATATTTTTTCACACCCTCTCACTGAGGTTACTATAATAACCTAAATATAATTGGATTCAGTATTTAATGGAGAGTAACATTGTTAATTTTCATTGGTTTAACTTTTCTAATATTAGAGTTATTAATTAAATAAGACAAAAGTTTATGAAAAAAAATTTCATTTTTTAGACATTGTCAGCTCGTTAATATTCATCAGCTCCTATATTTTGGGATACAAATATAATTGTATCTTCTTTCTAAGCTTCAATCCCATTTTGTTTTACAACTAATGGAGCTGCGTCTTGTTATTAAGTTGCTGTTCTATTAATTTCCAATTGCTACCTCACCCGCCAAGCCTAAGAGGGCAAATGGACATTATTTCCTTTTAATTTTACTCTCCAGGTGACATAAACAATTTTGTGTTATGGGACTTTGAAAATCCAGTTTTAAGAAAGTATAGAATATTATGATTTCGTTTTCTCTTTCCCCCTAATTGAGGGAGTAAAGAAAATTTACGAGGGTGTCCTGAGAATATCAGCTAACGAACACCAACCCTTTTTTTACCTCTCTCCCTCCTGCAATCTCGATTTGAGTTCAATTAATAGCGAGTGTAGCATCATCATCATCATCATCATCATTATCATCATATGTATCGGACAGAGGAGGAGGAGGTTTAATTTCGAGATTTGATCGACCTGCGAGGGGGTTAAGATCGATTCCCGATTAACGCTCTCTCTGTACTCCCATAATGGCCCTCAATTGGGGAACTCCATTGTCGCCTCAATTTATTTCCACAATCGCTTATCTAAAAACAAGCAAATCATGTCAGACAGACAAAAGGCCAATGAATTCTCTTCTCTCTCTCTCTCTCTCTCTCTCTGGAACTCCACCCCTATAAGAGATTCTCATCCTGTTTATTTTTAATTAATTAATTTAAATATAATTCTAATTATATCTCACAAATTTTATTTTATTTTATTTTTTTCCTCATTTTGTTCAGCACACAAACATGATTACAACTTAAGAATTTAAAATTAATATT
>JAAAKE020132270.1:0-14252 GCA_010014785.2 Anisolabis maritima | reverse complement strand
TTTTATACAAGATCATCTTTTTCTGAAGAGATTCAGATGATAATTTTGAAATTTCAATGTTTTTTTTTTACTTTCTCTTACCCATATGTAATATATAATATAGGGAAAGTAATGCGTTCTCCTGAGTTTTTTTTTTTTCTTTTCTTTATTTTTAAATTTAAATATAAAATCGAGAAATTGATATTTTCTAAAAATCTAAAAAAATTATTATTAATAAAAAGAAAACCATTCCTTTAAATAGTCAACTAAAATCTCAAACCAATAAAACCAAATGTCTAGTATTTTAAATTAAAATAAACACTTAACCAAAAGCTAAAGAAAATCCAGAGTTTGAAAAAAAAAATTTAAATATATATTAATATTTACATGCATAAATTCGACAAGAGTTCCAAATGCCTCAACAGCTTTATCCCAAATCACTTTCTTGACAAGCATTTGGTTGGAATTATCTTCATCAGCTCTACCAGCAGCCATGATTCTTTGAATAAAGAAGAGAAGAGTAATTAACATAAAATATTATAACTAAATGGGCGATAGGAGGGAAAAAATTCACTTAAATCGTTTTCGAAGATTTTACGTCATCAATGACGTACGTTTTCTTTTATTTTTACTTTGGGAATTTTTTTTATAATTTATCATCATCATGTTTGAAATAAAAGATTTTTGGGAATATGATAGAATAAAGAATTTTTAGAAAATAAATAATTATTTATAATTTTAATTAAATCTCAAGCAAAAAATAATTCTTTATTTATACCGAAATAGGCAGAACAAATCCGGGATTTAAGGTTCTGGTAGACAGGCAATCGGATATTATTAATTATCCAAGATTTTTTGAAATTGTAACTTTTGTGATAATTAATACTTTTAAAATTTTTTGAAAATTTTAATAGCGTACCGGATTTGCAAACATATTGCCACCTTATCTTAGAAAAATTTACATTTGTAAAAAATAGACGAGTCTTATTTTTTATTTGAAGCAATCAAATGAATACAACTCTAAAAAGACTATAAAAAAATTAAAAGCGAAGGGTTAGAGGAATTTCATTAAATTGGATAGAAGATAAAAGAAAGATAGGTAATATGAATGCAAAAATGAAATTAGTAATAAATAAAAATAAGTGCGCGAAAAATTTTAATTTCATATAAATTTCTAATAATAAATTTTATATCTTGTAAATATTACCAACGATATAATTGATGCAATCATTTTTCAAAAATAAGAGTATATTAAAATAAATATTTTTTTATTTATTTTTATTAGTTTTTTTTTAAGTCTTTTTTGGCTGAGGGCATTTAGACTCCGTCCTTATTTATTTATACCAATTGGTAGCCAAAATAATATAAAAAATTTTTGTTACTCAGGACGAGAAGCGAACCACTGACCTTTGGTACGTGAGGTCTTTGGTTGCTCAATAAAAACTCAAAGCGAACGAGAATTACTTGTTCATCTCCAGTCCAATTTGATCATTGTATTTTTGCCCAAAGGTGGTCAGTTTGGATTTGAAATACATATATCATTGTATACATATATAAACATATATAAATGATAACTACCAAATTGGACTGAAGATGAACTAGTAAACCTCTTTCGAAACATCTCACTATTGAACATTTATTGAGCATCCAAATGCTGCATTTTTGTGGATCCTGCATTCTCCTATATTTTAATTAATTAATTAAAACTCTTTTCTTATAAATAATTCATAATCGAGGATCCACAGTCTTGTTCTTCGGAGGCCATCCATCCGAGGTTCAGCACTGCTTGGCCTTGCTTGATAACGTGCATGTTATTCTAAGCCCGCCGACCATATTTATTGAAATAAAATATTAAATAGGAATTTTTTTTTTAAATAAATTTTTAAAAATTTCACTTTTTTACATTATCTCCGGAATACCGAAATAATGTGCGTATGTCAGACATTTTACTTCCCTAGATTTATTAACCGATTTTGACGAAACCTGATATTATTCAAACTGACTTCCTTCAGTTTTAAGCTCAACTTATATGTGCAATATTTTATTTACTCTTGTGGGAGGCGATTAGCCGAATCGATAAAGCAGCTTAGATTATAATCCAGAATTGAAAGCAAATCAAGGCAAAAATTTATTCAACTATGACTGAAGCCTCCTCATAGTGAAGGTAACGAGAACCCACTCCAGAATTATTCCCTAGAGTATGTATGTAATGTGTCAGTTCCTGACATAAATTACTGATTATTTACTCTTGTAGATTTTTGAATTTTCCGCTTTGTACTCAAGAGCGCAAAACACCGGGCGAACTTTTTTTAAAATTAATTTCCTTTCTTTTGAACTCTTCATAGACTTTTGGTTTCTTTTTCTTTCCTTCGTTATCATTTCACGTTTACTTTAAATATATTTTTTTAAATAACTATTTTTTTTTTTCAAAATGGGAAGAAAACGCACTAAAAGTTCAAAAATTACCGAAAATGAGGGTGAAAAATGCTGGTCTAATTTACTTGAAATGATGAAAAAAAGCACTTTAACTCGACATGATCTCTCAATGCCAGATAGTATTAAAAAATCGATTTTGGATTTACTCACTTATATCAAATCTAATTTAGAAGTAAAAAAATTATATGTTTATTATTAAATATTCTTATTTTTCATTTCAACTAAATTCTTTTTTTTTAGATGAAAAAAAGTGATAAGCATGAAACCTATGGTATCCTCTATGAACTGAGTTTAACCGAGGAAGAGGTAATTTTATTTAGATGCACCCTTCCTTTCGATTACCAAAACTAAATATCACGTTGACTGCATTCTCTTAAAATTATTCGAATTTAATAGGAAATAATGAAAATAGACTACTGCAACGTTATTTTATTCATGTAATCGCCTCTCAAAAGATTATTCTAATAATCTATTCACAAAAAATAAATAAAATAAAATCAGTTTTAGAAAAGGCTTATACGGGTCTCCGTCAGTAATAATTTGCAGAAGGAAAGCCTCCCTTCTCCAGGCTGCCTTTTTATGATTAAATCAAGGGCTTTTGGGCAAAATAAAGCCTATTTTTTCCAAAAAATAACAATCTGTCAACAAAATTTTGTTGGCATTTTTAACTAACAGTTAAGACAACTTTGGTAAATATCTTCCAAAGGAGTCAAATTTGGCAAAATTGGATTTATTAAAAAAAAACCTAACATATTGTTGAATTATTTGAAATAGTCTATGGGGGGGGACCCCTCTAAAAAAGACTTAGCTACGCTTTCTACATCATTCAGCTTTCCTATTTTCTAAATATCTTATCTAAACGGATTATTTTTATTTTATTTAGAATAAATATGTTTGGTCTCTTTACTATTTATTTATTTATTTTTAATTTTTTTTAATATAATCTACTTTAATGCATTATTAAACTGTAAAAAATTTTTTATTAATATTTTAGGCTAAAGATCATCTCGAAAATGATAATAAAATAATTGAAAGTTACGATACTAAAGTAAGTCAAAAACAAATTTCATAACAATAGAACCTAAATAAACATTACATTAATTTTTTCAGCCTAAATTGTTGTTGCATAATGATCTTATTAAAGAATTGGAAGAACAGGTGCATATTTGTCAAAAAATTAAAATCAAGCAGGTAAAATATCTTTATTTATGTTTGTAACCTAAATTGTTCTTTGGGATGGGCGGGGGAGGGAGAATACCGCCACAAGTATCGTTGACCAAACATAACCCGGACAGGTGGTTTAGAGGATTTACTGACTTTGAGAGAATTTAGGAAAATCCGTTGCTTCCCTCTTGTGTCTCAAATTCATTATCTCTCTTTTGGACTTTACACATCTAATGAAAAATACTTTTAAATTATTTTTATATTTATTTATACTATACTAATAGTGCTTAAAAAATTAGAATCCGTTATTTTTCCTTCGCTCGTGAAAGAAATTCACCTTGATCTATGATTATTGCTTTTGATTTCTACATCGAAGGAGTGAATATAAAGGCTTATTTTATTTAATCATAATCTGAAGAGGCCAACACAAAACCGACCGTCACCCATCTCCGAAGGAGTTGTTGCCTTCAGAGCCGTAGCCAGGAGGGTGGTGGATCAAAAAAACCCCGAAATCACAAAAAAAAAAAAATAAATAAATAGAAATGGCATAAATAATAATAAAAAAATTTTAAAAATTATCAAAACATTATTTTATATTTATTTTAAACTAGAGCTACAATGATTTATTACAAAGAGGATCCTTTTCAAATAGAAATATTCATAATTTTTTATTATTATTTGATAACAATGTTACTATTATATCAAATAAAACTTAAAATTTAAAATTAATGGAGCCAAATTTAATATCTATCCATAATGATATAAATTTATTCTTTATAAACCTCCTCCGAAAAAATACAGCCCTAGTTGTCTTGTAAATATGCTACTTAGAAAAAGTATCTATAGTCGGAATTCTATATATCGAAATTGACGGTTTTCAGGGAAAAAAATTCTATTTATTTAGACACACTCCAACATTTTGAGTTGTTTTGTCATTTCTTATAAAACATATAATATATGTATATATAATATAGTTTTTAAATTATTATTACCTCATACCAACATTAAACAAAAAGGTGTTAAAAATTTCTAAAAAATTTTATTACGTATATATATACAAATTTTACAAAATAAAAAAATACAATTATGTAATCAAATTAGATGTACCATGGGTGCAATAGTTTTGGTTTTTTGGAAGTAATCAACCCAAAGGGCTAACTCTCTAATGACTTTTTCAATTAATTGTTTCAGAGCTCCTCTGAACAGACCACGTAGTGCAGCGATCGCCATATGCTTGGGGAAATTTTAGTGGTTCTTAGGGCTATTTTTTCAATTTTATGAATACTTGCAGATGTAAAATCTTAATATAATTACGTAGGTATAAGCGCATTTTCGGTTCGGTATATAAATACCCAAATGAAAGTATAATAATCATTAACTTTTTATATCCTATCCTATATTTCTATGTATTGTATGTGTAAGGAGAGGGTTGTGTTAGTGGTGATTTTTGAGTTATTGGTCCCTGAATTACAAAAGATTGGCGACCACTGGCGTAGTGCACTTGTTAATTTTTAGTGAGATTTAACTCTAGAGGAGTTCTGAAGCAAATAATTGAAAAATCCATTAGTGAGTTGGTAATTTAGGTTGCTTACTTTCCAACAAGCAAAATCTAACGAATTTATGCACCTTATGATACATTTTACTTGATTTTATTTTTATAACTTCGGATATCCAATTGGGTTTATAGGTCTGAATAAAGTTGCCTCGAAGTTGTTTGTTTTATTAATTTATAAAAATGTTTTTCCATTAATAGAAACATTTTAATATTATAAATTTCAAGTCTCCACAAAAAAAATTTGTTATATGGAGATTTTCGATTTAACATTATTATGTTGAATATGAGGTTCATAGAAAAAAAAATACACATTTTATTAAAAAAATTTTTCTTAATTTTTTTTTTAGGATCTCAAATTTATGAAATTTACTGCAAAATTTTTAAATTCTTCAGCTCAAATAACAAATGATATTATAATTTTAAGAAATAATGTAAGTAATCTCTATTAATTACTTAATTTGGAGTATGGTAAGAATTATTGACAATATAATATAGACAAAAAATAAAAGCCGAGGCAATTCACGGAATCTTAGAAATTTTAACCTCATTCTAAAACAATTGTCAGCCACCAAGAATCTCACAAGGTACCTACATCCTATCACAAGGAGGGACTTTACCTTACTCGTTATTCCCCCGCCAGCTATCTTTTAAGCGAAGGTTGAATACGCCCCTCGTTTCTCGTCCATTTCGAGAATAACTCGACTGTATCTACAAAGAAAAAATCACGATCGATAGAATTCTTGCCGAATGTCTTCATAGGTCCTGTAGATAAATTACTAAATTCCTATAAATACAATTTTCCTTTTTCTCTTTCAAATGACTGATATTGTCAATATATTTAAGCGATACTCCAATGAGTAGAATTTTTCATAATTTCATAAAAAAATTTTAGCTTGATCATTTGAAAACAATTTTAAAAAATGAAGATTATTCATTGAGAACGAGAAATATTTGGGAAGCCTGTAAAAATGGTCCATTGGCTGCTGTGCAATTTTGGCTCTATCATCGTCCTGCACTCAAAGAAGAATATGAAAACCAAAAAACAAGCTATGCGCCTATCCATTTGGCGGTCAAAAATGGCAAGAAAGATATAGTTGAATATTTATTAGCTAATGGGGCTCAAATTAATTTAGAAACGAATATTTATAAAAAAACAGTGATCCATATCGCCTGTGAAAATGGTGACTTAGATATGGTGAAATTTCTTGTCCAAAATGACGCTGACCCGAAAGCGTCAGACGCAAATAACCGAAACGCCATTCATTATGCGGTCATGAGCAAGTCCGAAAATCTTCTTAAATATCTTTTCGAATTAAATATCCTTGGCATACAAGAAGATATTGATAAGATATCACCCATCGCCTTAGCCAAGTTGTTGGGATATCGTCAAATAATTGATCTTTTAGAAGTATTTACTAAAATTCAAAAAGAAATGGTCAATCAGTTGCCAATAGATGCCCCGCAACAATCACAGAACGAAGGTTTACCAGAATCAATTGATGAAATAAATGCACAAGCATCATTAGAAGAAGAATCACAACAGCAACAGCAACAGCAACAATAACAACAAAAACCATAAGATGCTTTATAAAAATACCAATAAGGATGGAGTAGGGGAGGGCTCGAAGCAATTAAGAACATCACACGATAGATAAAGAAAATAAGAAAGATTTATGCAAATAAGCAAATTTAAAACAAATACCTTTAATTGAGTTTCATTATTTTTTTTTAAATTTATTCTAAATTTATTGTTCAAATATTGTGTTTTATTATTACTAATAAAAAAATTTATTTTGATTATTTTCTCTAATTTTTTTATGTATTAAAAATTTTTGAAAAGAAAATTTTATTTATTTCTTACCTTAAAAATTTTAAACTAATTTTCAAACAAATTTCAATCAATTTCTTTAAATACTGTATTTTTATTAATATTAAATTGTTAGTAAAAAATTTCTCTCATTTTTGATATCTCTTCTAAATTACCCCCCCCCCCGATCCTTTTATTGTCAGGGTTTAGTCTATTAAAAACTCAATTTTATATAGGACCTTTTTTTTTCTTTTATTAGTATTCTATTCAATACATAAAGGAGAAAAAATATGTAAATAAATAAGTAATGTCCGCACATCAAAAAATTGTGTTGTTCTCACACCAGATTTTTGCGCCGAGCGCCCTAAGTAGCAATTTTATAATACCTTTCATTTTTAGAAATTTTTCGTTTGTGTGTATTAATGAATTATCTCTTGAAAATTAGTATGCTTCAGGCAGACTTTCTTGTTTCTCAGAGGCCACCTCTCCGAGGTCATCATCTTCAATAATTGAAAGATACTTTTAGCCGAATTTTTAATTATTATATAAAGAAAATATTTTCTTAAATAAGCAGTTTAAATATTCACAATGATGAAACATAATAATTATACTCCTCTTAAATCTATTATTTATTATTATTTTTTGTCTGGTCCCCAAGAGCTAGAGTTGTGAGAAATTTTTTATAGTTCCCAATCAGAGATTAGATGAGGTGTGCTGACGTCATATATACCATTCTTGTAAAGATTTTGACCAGGTTTTTCTTAACAAAATTTAAATATAACCATTCATAATTTAATTAATTTAAATATAAATTCTTTTATAGGTGGGTCTTATATATATTTTTAATAAACACTAATAAATAATGTTGTTTTCATATGAAACCGGTTTTAAATTTTTTTCTTCTGGCAAAATTCACATAAATAGACTATATTAATACTTCAAAGAAGAAATATAATATGCACTTAAAGTCACAGATTGAATAATAAGTATTACCTCGAGCTATAAGCCGCACCCAGAGTTTTTTTATTCTTTCTTAAAAGTTAGGGAGCATTTCAGAAAACTCAATGCTGACCAAATTAGGGGATATATTTTCACGGCGCAATTCAAAAACTATAATTTTCATCAAAAATCAAATTATAACCGCAATTTTGTGATCTTTTCGCAGCATCTGGAAACTCTAAATCAGTTAAGTTGTGGTCTCAATCGATGGATTTACTATAAAACATTAGTTGAGTTGTTCTGGAGAAGTTGTATTGAGTTAATAAACAAATTTCAACACAAGACGGCTTATACTCGGGGTGGGGAGCCGAAATACAGAAATCGTATAGGGTGGGAAAGACCGTCTCTACATAACCCATTGATACCAACGGGCATTAACTTCAGGGAGTCAGAAGTAATATTACCTGAAAGCTGGTCGTATCTTTTAATGATTGTTTAGTCGAGAGTTTATAGTAAATAAAAAAGAAAGGTAGGAAAGGTGATATGAAAAATGCGCAGCGTAAATAAAAATATTTTAATTAAAAGGCTGCGCATTTTTCATATCATATCCTTGCAACAAAAAACTCCAAATATTAAAAAATAGGTAATATTTATCTGTTTTTTATTTATTGAATAGAGAAAAAACACCAAGTCCAGCCAGCATCCATTTAATTTTATTCTCGTAGTTTTATTGCATTATATTTGTTTTAAATATATGCTTTATTTGACAGTAGTTTTTTGAAATAATTTTTTCACTTAGATCCTAAGGACTTGTAGTTGTGCAATTTAATACTTGACAATTTTTTTCAATTTTTTAATTCTAATGAAATTTCCTTCATTTTTTTTTTTTTTTTTTTTATTAACACAAAAACAATTATTTTCTTTTTAGTCTTTTTTGGTATCTGAGGCCATTTAGACTCCGTCCTTATTTATAAAAAAAAAAATACAAGGAAAACGAAAACTATAATCAATGAAATTTGCCCTTCAAACACACTTTAATAAAAATTTTCTAATTTTCACATTTAAAAATTTTATCCGAAGTTTTAATTTGTCCTTGTGCTTTAATTTGATATATAGATTAATTCTTTAGAATAATTTCATGATATTTTTGTATTTTTCCTCGCCTTCTCTTCGCGTATTTGCATAATATTGATTAGAATGCTAATATTTATTTTATATCAAGTGGCCACTCGCATTGCAATTCGACGCATATGTGTCGAATTAATTAAAAAAAACGAAATAAATCTGCGAAATCAAATACGCTTTATTTGGTAACAAACAAAAAAATAAATAATAAATGAGTGTGAATTAAACGACTTGGAATTCTACTAAATGACACGTTAGTATTCACGTACTCACTATAAAATGAGTAAACAAATTAATTAAAATGGGAATTTCTTTATAAATACATATAAAGTTAACAAAAGTATTTAGAAATATTGAACTCAATCAACCGAATTGCCTTTACCCGAGGTACTTTCTTGAACGGAGACATATGTGCCAATGTGATTTCTGCTATTTTTCTATTTTAATATTTCTCGTCATCTCTTCTCTTGAAGGAGCCACCTCCCCCCCCCCTGAAAGACCCCAAATTAAAATTTCTATTTGCATATAAAAATAATTATCTTCTTTGTCCTCACTGAAAGACAGTTTTAAAACGTTTTTATTTAACTTGCATTATCTGTCTAGACAACATATTTTAGTCAATTTTTAAAACACTTCCTGATGACCTAGAGAAGTGGTTCTTAACCTTTTTACACTCTGCCTTCTAAATATCCTAAAACAGGATTTCCCAAACTGTGGGTAGCAACAAAATATGTGACAAAAAATAATGCCCTGTCAGGAAATAGAAAATATATACTACTACTGGTACTTTAACTTTGTATTAATATACAAGCAAAATATTTTTTTCTCACACACAACATTTTTCAAGAACCATTTTTTTAGACTCAGGGATCTTAAAACGTGTATTTCCGTCGAAATCTCAATTTTTTTGCGATCGCAAGACTTTATATTCCATATATAGGTAAGAGAAAGTAAAAATAGGCAAAAATCGACCTTTTTACAGGACTACTTAATTTGAAGTTTATATCTAAAAAACCAAAATACCTCTTTAACTATAAATTTTATCGAAAAAATACCCCTATACAAAATTTTTCTATCTCACAAAATAATTAGATATTTCAAATGAGCAAAATGCCTCTTCATATAAAGCAATCGATAGGTCACAACAAAGTTGTAAAATTGTTCCCGAGAATAAGGGGAACACAAACCTAATTGGCTTAATGTCATAGGGAAAATCGAATCGATGTCGATAGATTATTTATGAAAAACTTAGATAAAGATTCTGCAACTGTGCTAATTAAAAGATAAAATATTCTTTAGAAAATAAAACTTTATATTATTATCATTTATTAATATATTTGATAATTCAAATAAAAAAGTTTGATTAAATTTATCATTAACATTTTTATTCATTTCCATTCCAATTAGGTTGGTATTGACATAAATATATTATGAAAGTGAAGCGTAGATAGTGCCGGATTTATGGAAGAAGAGTAGCCTCGAGGCGCCAAAGAGACGGTTTCCAAACAAAAAAAGGTCAAATGAAATATTCAAACTGGGGGGAAAAAGTACGGATTATTCTCTGAGTCCACGAATAAATTATAGAAAAATATTTATATTAAATAAATGATGGTAATTAAATTGTTAATAAAAGAGGAAGTTCTAAAAATAATCATTAATTATTCAAAGGATATAATAATAAGCAGTTAATTAGTTCTAGCTGACAATTATCCAAGCAGTGACACTCAGCCTTTGTTTTGTTTTAAAACAATTACATAACTTAATTGATTGTATAGGAATAAAATTGTCTACTTACAGGAAATTATTACATGATTGTTGATTAATTATTTGGAAAAAAAAAACATTAAATATATAGCGAGAAAAGATGGATTAAGAAAGTCCAGCTCGGATTGCTTCTAAAAAAACAGGTCAAATAGGTCGGTTGAGAGACGCTGCATTAATATTTTTGATATTAATTTATTTTTTCAAATAAAAAGCCTTAATTAAATTTCATTTATTCTTTTCCAATTAGGTTGGAATTGATATAAGTGAAAGTCGACATTAAAGCCCAGCGAGGCTGAAAAAAATTACTATCTTCTCAAAAGTAATTGGACAACCTGTATCTTTGGTTTCGTCTAAGGATAATTAGAAGACCTACATGAAATCCAAAAATAATAAATTTAATGATAGGTAAAACATTATGGAATTTTATGATTTCATGTAGCTCTCCTAATTTACCCATTAAGACGAAACAAATGATACAATTTGTCCATTTAGTTTTGAAGGGGATAGTATAAAGGCAGAGTATGGCCAGCCAGGTATTTTTAGGGAGAAAAAAAAAGAAAATACGGAGAGTTCGCCCAAGTTAATTTATTAGAATAAGAGAATGATTTCGGCCAAATTTGGAAGCCATATAATATTTACGAAATTTAAAAGTGTTTTTAACTTTTTTTTGTGGGAGGCCAAATAAAGTTATCACACACGTCTCCGATATGTAGAAAATCTATGAGGACCCCCCAAAAATTCTCTGATCGCCACTGTTAAAACCTTCATTTGATTTTATAAAGTTGCGTCATCACATCAGAGTTTAATATCAATTGAATATCAATCAAGCCCTTCATTAAGACTAAATATTTTCACAATATACACCTAGGTCTTGTTGCCTTTCATAATAATATTATATAATATTTATTTTATAATATCTAAAAAAAGTAATTTATTAATATATGCAAAGCCGTCGAAAGATGAGATCAGGCGGGGTTGTAACTCAGTGGCAGGATGAGATCTCGCCGCCCTGTTTATGTATTAATATAAAGGACTCCATCAATTCTATATTCCAAACCATTGAGATATACTGTACATCTAATAAGTTTATTCACCTACTGGTTCCAGTTCACTAGTTACAGAAGTAGTAGCTTTTACCTAAGAAAATTCTCTACACTTTGCAAAAAATCACAATGAAGATCAAATGTTTTGCTTCACTATGGTAGCTCATCTTTTATAGAATTATATAAAATATGAATGGCTGCAAAAAATTGCTTTAAGAGGCCCAAAGGCTAGCTAGTTTAATATCCTTTTATTTTTTTTTTAAGTCTCTTTCCAAATCTGAGGCCATTTAGACTCCATACATATTTATATATTGGTATCCAAAATTTTTTTAATAAATTTTATCATTCTGGACGAGAAGCCACAGACCCTTGGAAGGGAACTTTTAACTTTATTAACAATAAAAAAAGAATTGATTGTTTAGGCAAAGGACAATAATGACACTCATTATTCTAAATATATATAATGCAACTTGAAAAACCTGATAAAACACGTATTAAAATCGATATTTTTCAAAAATTAAAATTGAAATCAATCTAAGAATAACTAAAACTATTGCTTGAAAATTATTTATATTTATTATTTATACCTATCTATAATATATTTTGGCAATTGGCCAAATGAATCAAAGTCTTACATAGATACACACATACACCTCTATAACATTGACTTTGAAATATTTTTTGTTTCAGGGTCAAATTTTAACTCCCTCCTTTTTTTTATTCCTTGTTTGCCTTCCTTTCAATGTCGCCTTGATTTAGTTTCATTTTGACTGTTGTATTGTAAACAACGTGAAAATAAAACGATGAATTGGATCTTTGCAACATTCCTGGTAAATATTACATATTTTTATTCAATAATATTTTTGGAGATATTGATTTTTGTAGTTAATTTAAATTATAAATTAAATTATTCTCTTGGTTATAGATTTGTAAAATATAATTTGATACATACATGGGGATGATTGCAAAGTCTCATTTGTACTGCCCTTTATTTTATTTTATTTTTTTTAAATTTATTTTTCAGTTAATTTTTTTTTATAGTTTCTATAATTAAATTTTATTTTTGATGGAAGAATGGAAAATTTATTTATTATTAATGGAGAAATAATAATAACATTTCTTTATAAAAATAATAATAAATTTTTCATTTGTTACAAATGACAAAAAATTTCAAGACATCGCAGTCAAATTTATTACTTTTTTAAAAACTTTCAGAAAAAAATAATTGGCGATTTACTTTTTAAGCGAATTATTCAAATTTTATTATGATTAAAATATGAATAAAAAATTTTTATAGAGAAAAAGATTATTAGGAAGATTTAAATTATATCTCCTTTGGTCCAGATACTTAATGCACAATAACATTATGCCCCTAGCATAAAGCCACTATCTTGTTACCTGGCCGAATAGGCTTAATACCTTGAAAAGCTTTTTTTTAAATAAAATGATTAAAAAATAAATAAAATAAATTAATGAGATCATTGAATTAATTTAGTAAAATTATTTTAATAGAGGAATATATTTTAAATTTTATCCTTAGAACATATGGTCTTATCATATCACTGGCTCACTATTAATATATTCTAATCTCTAAGAATATTTTCTTAATCTTGAAAACAGCTCCTTTTTGAATTTTTAATAGGAAAGTTCGAGAGGTGCCGCTGTTTCTCCTCCATCAATATAGATTATTCTCCTACTACTTAATTACCTCATCTTATTAGCTTATACTAAGCGTAGTATTTAATTTATTGATCTCATCTTTTATCTTTCTTCCTTTATGACTTCCTTATTCTCTCCTTTAATCTTCCGATGTTCATTAATTTCTAATACAGACACTATAAGGAGATTATCTTTTATAATTTGATTCAATTTATTACTATATTATTAAATATGGAAAATAAAATTGAATATTTCTATTTGCGCTCATTCATTCATGCTTTTGCCCAAAATTGATCATCATCCTGTCTCAAAATTTTTTCCGCAGACTAAATTGGCAAAGTAAAAATATTTTTTGGATCAATTAAATTACTTCATATGTTTTGAATTATTTAATCCAATTAAAAGAAGTGACTTGATTATCATGATGAATATCCTCTAATTTGATTTGATATATTTATTTCATTTTTGAAAAAATATTATGTTCATTGAAATACTCATAAATGAAAATCATTTAGGGTATTTTAGTATAATCACCGATGGGTGGGCCGGATGAAAACAGCCCTTGGGTCGTAATTTGGAAACCCTTATTTAGAGGATGCATCTTTGTTTATTGGTATGGCTGTAAAGCCTTTTTTTAAACTATTAAAAAAATCGATAGTTACGATTTTTACAGGACCCTTCAGATCAAAAAGAAATGTCAACTAACAAAAATTAGAGACACTATATAGACATATTGAAAAAAAAAAAAATTTCCAGTTCGGAGTGTCTATATAGTGTCTCT
>JAAAKE020132259.1:0-14253 GCA_010014785.2 Anisolabis maritima | reverse complement strand
TTTTTTTTTTTTTTTTTTTTTTTTTTTTTTTTTTTAAAAAAGTTTCTTATGTGGATTTGTGGGAGAGGGGGGGGGGCAGTGGGGGGGGGGGGGGGGGGGGGGGGGGGGGGGAAGATGGCCCAAATAAAATTTTTTCTGTTATGGACTCTAGAGTTGGTTTTTCTTCCTTTGCAGGTCGTTCTTATTATAGTAAATTCATTTAAAACTTATTATTTTTGTAATTTTCTTTATTTTATTAAAAAATTCGATTAAATTTTCACTTTTTTCTTTCTTTCTTTCTTTTTTTTTTGGGAGGGGAGGGGGGGCAGCCCCCTTGAATATACCACTGTCTTCAACCGGAGTCATCAGTCATTTGAGATTAATTTCGACACGTGGTTTAATTGAGTAGATTGGCTGGTTCAGGGAGTGGGGATGAATGAACCGCGATGCGTGATGCGCGTGAACCTGCAGGTGCGTGCGCACTTGATTCATTGTTTGTCATCAATGAGCGAGCGCGCATAAGGAGAGGGGAGGGGGGAGTAGGCAGCTTAATATTTTCCTTTCGTTCTAAACGCCAGTCGGCTTCGCGCCGCCGATGTGTTTATTTCTTGATAAGACAAAATGCGGCAGGGCCAGGCGCCTTGAGCGCCGATGACAACGTCTCTACCCGAGGACGGGTACACCGCACTGCCCGTATTAAATGACACCTATTGGCTTGCATTAAATTCAACGAGCCGACAATGTCAACACGCACCTCCGTTTACCCGTTCGACGGAAATCCGTGCTCTCATACTCCTTGTCATGGCTGCATTCTCATTACTTGGCAATGTAGCAACAATCGCGAGTATCCGTCGTCGTGGGCACACAAAACCACCAACACACGTTTGCCAGCACGGCTACTCGCATGTTTATTTACTCATCATGCACCTCTCCATCGCCGATGTTCTTGTGGCATTATTTTGCCTAGCCGGCGATGGTTGGTGGACATACACGATACAGTGGAAGGCGGGAAATGCCGCATGCAAACTTTTCAAATTTGCGCAGTGTATGTCCCTTTACTTAAGTACTTTCGTGCTCGTGCTTATCGGCTTGGACCGTTTCATGGTAGTCAGATATCCAATGCGTGCTTTAGCCTCTCCCGGCCGTTGGAACCGCTTCGTTGTAGCTGCCTGGATCTTCAGTTTTGTCTTCAGCATCCCCCAAGTAAGTAGACATCTCTTTCTGCCCCTCAGCCTCTCGAATTCACTCTGATTGGCCTAAATACCTAGCTCTGAGGAGGCCATCATCATCTAATTACCTCCATCATTACTACCATCCACATTTCGTCATACTGCCTATATATACAATAGCCTAATATTATTGTTATTAATTTTTCATAATTTCAAATTCAACAACACAAAAGAGAAATCAGTTTTCGAAATATTCTGTATGAGTCTTTTTCTCGCGCGCGAAATCTTTTGAAGGAATTGTGCCCGTCTTCACCGGGCTCTTATTCTAATCGCATTAAGATCGGCCTTATTTATTTATCGAACTGAAAAAGCTCCATAAATGAATTAAATCTGGCTACATTAATTTTTACTGAATTTCATGAGATAAAGAAAAAGATCATCCATCAGGAAAAATTGTTACTCCAGGTCTAACGAAAAAATCAGAATAAATTGAAGGCCAAAAAAGTCAGTAAATTTTTTGAAAATCCGAATTTTCCCAAGGTTACGTTTATTACACTTGGATGTATAAAGTGAGAAAATAAATTTAAAAAAAAAACCTCAATTGAAATGTTTTTAGGGCATTTTCATTTTAAAGACGTAATTTTCAATAAATGCCGCAGCCGTCCCCTAATCAATTAATTTCAATTAATGATTCCTATATTTTTGTTTATATATTTATGTGATAATATATTTTGACATTCAAATGAAACAATAGAAACTGGAAGAATAAATACTTGATTGTATTAAAAAATATTATTTTTATAAATAATAAAATAGAAAATCATCAAATAAATTATTTATTTTAATCTGGAAGGATGAAAGAATCACCAACACAAATACATTATGTAAAAAAAAGTTGGATGTGTTCATCCTCGGACTTTGTATTCACCTTTTCTCCATGTCTTGTAATTTTGAGATTAGAGTATTGTTATTTTAAATAAAAATGTTTTCCTAATCAATTTTTATTCCCTGTAAATAAAACGTCCATAAATTGACTGAAAACTATTACAATTTAAACAATAAGATAGAAGATTTTACGAAATTAAATTTAAAAAGCTATGTTCTTCATAAATTTAATTTTTCTTTGTGTAATATGAAATACAATTGGAATTAAATTAAGAAAGAAAATTTTTTGGAAATCACTAATTTATTTTTAATACCAACTAAAAAAATCTGGTGTAAAGGCCGCACATCACGCAACTTTCTCTTAGCTAAGGAAAGTGCTGTTACACCAGATTTTTTGCTCCGGGTAGCCGTTCAATGTCCAGCCAAATTAATCAATATCGTTAGAGTAGTTTAAGAGAAAAGCCCAAAAAAATCCAAAAACCTACAAGAGTAAAGAGGACCTCACACACTTTTGGGGCGGATAAGGGTTAATACATTTCAAAGATTATCTATTAATAATAATTGTTTTATCAATTTTAATCAAAATCGTTAAAGCGAATTTTGAGAAAATGGAAAAAAACTAAAATAGTATGTCAGTACTAGTGCCCGTTGGCCGATTTTATTCAAAAGTTTCAAGGTGCAAGCGACGAGGTTAAATATAAAATTTCAGTCTGGAACGTTTTGAGAAATCTTCTTCACACACACACAGAGAGAGGTCATTTTGTGATACCCATATTTTTTAGACTCAGGGGACTCCCAAACGGAATATAAACTTTTTTATTTCAACCACCTGGATGTTCGCTTCCAATATCAAATTAAATATCTACTGCCAGAGAAAAAAACTTAAAAATTTTTAATTCAATCGGTACTCCAGAGGTGGCCGATGCCCCCCCCCCCTCCCTCGTACACGCTTGCATCGAATTGGCAGTGTATTTTTTCCCTAAAAAAAGATACGGAGATTTTAAAATTCTGTTAATTAGCAAAATTTTACTGGCATTTTTGATCAAAGCCTTTTAAGTTGACAGATTTGTCCAACCAAATCCAAGTCGAAAATTTTGTTAGCATTTTGTCCTCCTCTCCCCCACCACCCCGTATAAAATGTCTTCGTTGCGCCCTTGAGCGCTAGATTCAGCGGCTCTGATTAAATTGTAAACTTTTAATTTCTCATGTTTGAAGAATTCAACTATTAATATATAATTTAAAAATTTCTTGAGCGTCATAAACTATATTCTTAATTAGAATATAAATTAAAAAGAAGAAATTTCTTTTCTGTAAAGTTTTCCCTAAGATCAACATGATCAAAAAATGTTCTTTGATTGTGGTTACTTATTAAAACGTAACGGAAGAAGAAAAATCTATATTAATAAGTCAATGAGTGAACAAGCGACGAATAAATACAATCGTGGCGATTTTCAAGGAAATGTAAAAAACGAAATTTTTATATGTCGCAATAAATGCTCGTGGAAAATTGTTTATTAATTTACGCGTTGTGTAGCGCCAGTTATTCTCGATTAGTGTTTTAATTAGATCATCGTCAGTGGTGGAGAAGTCTTCAGCAGCTTTAAGCTTCGCCAACCATTTGCGAACAATTCTTTTAGCTGTATTTACAGACAAAATAATAGCACCTATCTTATTTGTTGTTTGTGTGGCCTTTTTGTCTTTCTGGTAATATAAAAGCATTAGGCTTCTAAAATGGACTTCATTTTCTTCCATCTTCAAAAGGATATAAAACTAATACAAATTAATTTATCTCAAGCAAATTAGCCAAGCTAAAGATGCGTTGAAATGTTACCTTTAGGAATATGTACACAAATAATGTGTTTTCAATAACTTTGACAGATTCAGACATGCTCCAATGCTATCCACTTGAAATCGACTCAACATATTAATGGAATATATATATAAACAAAAAAATGAATAAACAAATAAATATATAAATAAATAAAATACCTGTACCTGTAGTACCTGTTGTCTAAGAAAAAAAATGAAAATGACTTTGTTATAATAATTTTGGCACACCTGTCGAGCTCCATTCGTCATCTGACCCTCAACGGTATTTATGTAGACTCCGTGGTCCATCCTCTTTTCAACCCGGTTTTTATATTTTTACTAGTTTGGAATTTTTTATCTAGGGACAAAAGTCAGTAGCCTATTTAGAGCAGGAGTACACTTGACCTCTGCATTAATGTATAATAGTCCAAAGCCCTACGTTATAATTATTTCTGTCTTCTTTCTTCCTTCATTTTGCTTAGAGTAGCTTCTTTTTATAAAAATGTGAAAAATTCGTTGCAAAGTACTATCACCCTCAAAAATAATTGGACAACCTTTAGTTTTGTCTTAATGGATATTTATGAGAGCTACTTGAAATTCAAAATCAACAATTCATAATATTTTACCTATTATTAAAATTTATTATTTTCAGATTTCATAGAGCTCTCATAAATATCCATTAAGACAAAACCAAAGGTTGTCTAATTACTTTTGAGGGTGATAGTACTTTTATCTTCGAATCCTATTCTGTTTAAAATATCACTTTTGATAGAATTATTTATTTAGGACATATAGGCTACTTCCCATTTAAATGTCTTGAAAGGATTTATAAAGAAAAAATAAAAAAACAAAACATATTTACAAGTTTTTTAAAAGTGAGGACCCCACGGCTCTTCCCATTTGGGCCGATATGTCCATATTAATAAATGAGGTGACCTTCCTTATTGGGGCATCTTGTCCAAGATTCGTCCTCACATAGGTGCTTCATCTTTGACTCATTAGAGGAGCATTAAAAAATAATCCCAAAACCGATGCTGAGGACATTTCTAATTAAAAGGACACACGCCGAATCTCCAGGCTCTCAAAAAAAGATGGGCCATCTTCATACAATAGGATAACTATTCTACTTCAAAAAGAAATTGGTCGTGTTTTCATAAAAACTCCCAACATGTCATAAGTTTCATTTCCTGTTTTTTTTTTTTTTTTTTTTGTATTTCCTTTTTTTATTCAGCATTACCTTGCTATTATTTATAAACGAGATCTCTTCCTATTTTTTTTCTTCTTTTTCATTTTAATTAATAATTAAAGTGGAATTAATGTCGAATATTATTTGAAAGAAGTTAATTATGTCTTATTTACAAAAGTCGGAAGAAAATTAAAAAAAAAAACAATATTACAAATCCTAGAGTTGAGTTTAAAATTTATTTAAAAACTCTGCTGTGACTAAACATCACAAAACTTTCTCTTACTTAATGTAAGAAAAGTTGAATGAAGTGTTGTCACGCCGGATTTTTTGCGTCGGGCACTTTGACCCATGATGGGCTAATACAAGCCATCGCCACCGTTTGGAGGGGAGGCTGGCACAGTCTCAGCGCAAACGAAGGATGCAGTACCCCATTATGTGCAAGCGTTCGAGATGAACCTTTAAATTGAGAGTCCCCCACTACTTTGAGGTGGAAAATGATTAATACCTCTCAAAGATTATGTAATTTATTATAACTATAGCTAATTTAATCAATATTGTTAGAGTAGTTTAAGAGAAAATTACAAAAAACTCAAAAACGAACAAAAATAATTGGAGATCTAAAATATCTCTATTATCTAAGAATTTAAAATAGTAAATAGAACACTGGAATATTGAAACAAATTGTATTGGTGAACTGACTTTTGGGCTACACTGTATATATATAATATATAGGGATTCCTACTCCACTAACCAAGTTATTTACAAATTTTATATCCCTATCCCAATGTGAATAGGCCGGGGCGCTTCAGAGTAAGCGTTGCATATCCACCAAAGGTCACATTTGTTTTCAAAAACAATAAAGAAGGCAGTAAATATGCAAGATTATTTATTTACAAATAAACCTCTATTATTATCGGATCTGATGATGCTATTTATAGCGAAATTAATCGTAAATAAATATAATAATTTATAAACATTTTCGTTTCATCCTCGAGTAAAAATCAATACGTTTCGCTAATTTCGGATTTAGATATCACGGAATAATACAATCTTATTTGGTTGAATTTGATAGAACATTTTCTTTCCTAAGGCGATACTTGCCTAGGTTTACATTTTGTATCTCGAGTGTCTAAAATGGTTGGGTTTAGGTTTCATGGTTGAAATAACCTTCGGCCAAATGGAACCAAATAGCCAAAATTCATGCAAATATTTGGCAGCTTTTTTTTTATTATTCATTCATATTTCGAGAATTTTAATTTTCAACTTGGCCATTACGAACTAATTAAATATATGAACTTGTTTTGAGCGTTTTATTTAAAATTTTATTTTATATTAGAAATATAATTTTAGATTTCTTTGTCAATTCATTTCTATAAAATGTTTTTCTCTACAATTTAATTTGATTATGATTATAAAATTTCTATTTTTAAATAAATTTTAAAACATAAAATGTCAGAGAATTTCATGTTATATAATTACTCTATTAAAAAAATTCATGGAGGAAAATTGCTGATGTAGACAAAAATTGATGGTCAAAAATTATAGTTCATAAGAACTATGATATAAATTATGTTGACCTGCAGAGGTAATAAATTTGTTATACCTTTATGATTAATAGGTTTCACAATCAGCTCTTCCAGCATTATAAAAAAATGTAGCCTTTATACTGAATTTTGCATATGTGTTGTAAAAAGAAGTCATCTAATATCTACTCAAATGTTCTAATCATTTTTTCTTATAAGCGGAATTTTATAAATTTTTTTTGACTAAGTAATTTATTATTTATTTATTATGAAGAAATGTAATTTTATACGCATTATTTTATATATATATATATATATATATATTTTAGATATTTTTAAAATTACTCCCATGACATTTTTTATTTAAACATAAAAACATAAACATAAAAAATCCGGTATGATTAAACACATTACACAACTTTCTCTTATCTAAGGTAGGGAAACTTGAGTGATGTCCTGTCACACCAGATTTTTTGCGTCGGGCCCCTAAGTAGCCATTTTTTAATTCATCTCTTAATAGAACAATGAACAGGCAATTTAATTAATATCGTTAGAGTAATATAAGAGCATATCACAAAAAACCTAAAAACGTACAAGAGTAAAGTGGGCCCCAAACAATTTTGGGGGAATAAAAGAATACATTTCAAAGATCATCTAATAAATTATTAATATATAAATTTTAATCAAAATCGTAAGAGCAAATTTTGAGAAAATCGAAAAAAACTAAAAAACTACATCAGTAAAATTCTAGTACTCTTTGGCCGATTTTATTGAAAAGCTTCGGGGTGCATGTGACAGGGTACCTAGTTTAAATATCAAATGTGTCTGGAGGTCTCACTTCATGTTTCAGGTGTCAGAGCTTTGCTTCCTGTTCAATGGGATAAAATATTTAAATTATGTTGGCTCTCAATTCATTTAAATAAATACGGATGGAGTTTAAGTGGCCTCAGATGCCGAAAAGACAAAAAATTTAAATTAATTGGTAGTTAATTATTTTAAGTAAATATTTAAGTTTTAAGTAAAAGTTCTTTTTATTTATTTAAATAAATATTTAATTTTGTTCTTCATCCAAACTTAGCTAAATAGAGTAGAATCTCGATTATCCGACCTCAATAATCCGGATCCTCCGATATCCAGACTCGAGAAGCTTTTTATATGTTTCTTATCATTATTTTTCTATTTTTATTATTTTTTTATCTTTCAATTTTTTCTGTTTTTTTTTTTTTTTTTTTTTTTTTTTTTTTATTTTTTATCGATGACCCTTTTCCAAATTTTTTTGGGTAATTGTGTTTCAAGTCTTTCAAATGAATAAGATAAGAGTCAATGGAAAAAAAAAATAATAATAATTTAATGAGAGCTACCTCGGGATTAAAACTTTTACATAATTAAAAATAGGCAACGAAGTTGCAAGACTCTCCTCACTTTTTACCCATCTCATCGTCTGCAACTCTATTTTTATTGTTATTTTTAGGCTATGGTCTCTTTTCATTAATTCAATATAAAAAAGACAAAAACCCTTTTACTGGTGGTGAGATTATCTCTCACTTTCCTACCCCAAAGCAAAGTTGGAAATAATTTTTTGCAGTTAATCCGTTTTAGCTACTGCCTTTATTTAACAAGTTCTGTGAGTATATTTTTCCTGGAAGATCAAGGGACCATCTGGTCCCCGGGAGTCGAATCCGCCAGCCTCTCCGGGGCATCGGTGTACTCCCTTTGCACGAGACCACCGGATACTCGACCATACAAAAACTCACATCCCCAGTATTTATGATAAAGCAAAAGTGAAAAAATTTTTCACTTCTCAGTCGCTTTTTAAACCGGAAAGGGAACCGAACATCTTGGCCAGCTCTAACGTCCTACTCTAGTGTCTTAATTATTATCTAAGAGTTCTAAAGGCTGAGAAAATCATGGTGCACGATAAATATTTGATCGTCTCCTAATACCAATGGCTTTCAAATATTAATAGTCTTAGGCACTCCTAAGGGTATAAATTTATTAAGTCTCATCCTTTTCCGATGAGTGGTTCCTGATATAAACTAAAATAAAAGCTACGCGCACACACACACACATACATACATGCACATTTATTATTATTATTATTATTACAATTATTTTTGCAATTTTCGGGTTCTTTTGACTTGAAACGTAGAGATATTTTAAAAAATTGGGGGATTAAATTTTTCATGATCATAATACTATCCTCTTACTATTATATATAATAGTGCCGGAAAGTAAAAAATCATTAATTAAAAACATCATGTTTGAGATTATTAAAATATTTTTTTAATTAATGATTTTTTAAATATGTGAAACTTGATACACTTAAGATCCATTCCTAAAGAGAAATGGTTTATTTATTTCGGTAAATTTCGCTCGCTATTAAAGACTCTTGATCCATCCTCAAAGAAAGAATAATGAAGGAGTCTTTCATCTTGATAATTAATGGATGGAAATATTCATTAAAATTAATACGATCTTGCGAACTTCTATTATTGACTTCTCAAAAAGATATTTTTATCCTCCGATCGAAACAAACCAATCAGTCTAAAAAGAAAGAATTCCGTTTGTATCGAATGTTTATCATTCCCATTATAAATAGCACTTTAGTTAATTAAAGTGCGTTATAATACATAAAAATTATGTTTATCTTTAATATAAATAAAATCTTAAGAGATGAAAAAGTATTGTACATAACAGTTTAAGAGTTCCAATAGGGGATTCAACTTTAATAGGGTCTGCGGTTGTAAGCCGCCATCTTAGAGGTGTGCCTAAGAGCCACTAAGGATCATGTGATCAACCAACATAACCAACCTTAATCAGATTAAAAAATGAAATTCCTAAAAAATAAAAATATTTCAATAACACACAAAATATTTCAAATAATCAACAACTATAATAAAATAAAATAAAACAACAGTTAAAAGCTATTAATGAAACAAAAATTTTTTTATAAATTTGTCCATTTTGATGTTTCTATTATGTGAACTCCTGTCTTTTTGCATCCTACATTTTTTATTTATACATTCTCTATCCAGACCTGTACTCCGTCTATTTTCCCTTTTTTCCATCCTTTATTAATATTTGTTTTTAGCTTGAGAAAAGTTTTTTTTCGAAATGAAATTCATGTTTTTTTCTTAAATTAGTTCACGATTTTATTTTTTGTTATAAATATTTTTTGCAAAAAGTTATTTCCCTCTTTTTAGTGCATTTGAAAAAAAAAAAAAAACGTTTTTTTGAAAATACAGATAAATACGAATTTGGATAAAAATTTTAAGTGTGAAAAATTAATTTAAAAAGACAATCGACAATATCTTTGATTGTTTGCAGGAAAATTGCTTTTGTTGTTTGGTTAAATAAATGGTTTTTATTTGTTACACTGCTTCAGTTTTTTTTTATTTGTTACACTGCCCTAGTTAATATTTTTTGAAAGTTTATTTTTATTCATATTTTTACTGTTTTGACTTACTTAAATAAATCATTTAAAATTTTATTTCTATAAGAATGTTGTAATAATAGAGATGCATTTCCTTCTGTGTCTACACCGTAAGTGGTTACCTTGTAATATGTATAAATTATTAGTCTATTTTTTAATCAGAAATAAAGCAAATTTGAACTATTTTAGAAAAAATTTATAGATAAATAATAAAAAACGGGGGCATACAATCGTCCCTTCCTCAGCAGACAATTAAATAATTAATTATGTTAGGGTGAAGTGAGTATTTATAAAAAAAAAATTTTAAATTTCTTTTATTTGTTAAATAATGCATTTCACCCTTTTAATTAAATGTATTAATCATTTTTAGTTGTCCTCTAGGAAAGGGGTGCTTGTCCCCGAAATATTCGGAATAAAATAATTTAGCTAAATCTTGCCAAAAATTTGCAATTTTTTCTTTTCTACTTCAATAAACTCTATGATACCTATAATTAATAAGTTTATAAATTGTATATAATATAAGTTTTTGGTAATATCGTCTGTTTGTGTGTGTCTTTGAGTCTGTAGGGATCACATTCAAAGAAAATTTTATAAATAATCTTTTATTGAAAGACTAAAGAAAATATCAACTTTTGTTAACTGAAATGTCATTTCATTTGAAGTTCAAACATGAAAAATCAAAATATCTCTTTTCCAATTAAATTCAGCCAAATAGTACATATAAACAAAAATTTGGCAACGAGCCCCACCCTTTTTAACCTTAGCTAACCATCTACTCTGGGAATATACAAGGGTGGGCTGAAAAGTTTCCGACCCATCACCTTCATAAACAATTATTTTGCAGAGAAAGACGCCGAGTACTATTTGGACGGGTTAAAGAGATGGGAGCATTGCTGGGAAAAGTGTGTAGCAAATTTCTCTGATGACGTATGTTTATTAACTTATACCTAATTTTTTTTCAGTAATAGAGCAATAAGAACAATTTTGTATATTATTTTACTAAAGCTATAGTAATGTTAAAGAGAGATTTGGATTTTTCAGACTTGAGCTTCAAATAAAGTACCCCAGTAAATGCATCAATTAATATATGCCTTCATCGGAAACGATCTTATATACAAAATTTCAGATCTCTATCTCATGTGAAAGGGCTTTAAAATGAACTGCAAGATTTTGTCTACACAGAGAGATAAATAAAAACATTTTAAAAAATTAGTACTTTAAACAGGTTTTTAACTCAAGTTTACAAAAAAAAAAAAAATCGAATACAGCAAGCAAGAACATTGGGTTCAAATTCTACCTACATTCAAATTTTTTTTTGATATCAAAATTATTTCATTTCTCAACATTTTAAACATTTAAAATATGAGTATTGGTACCCTTTACGACTTTCGAATAAAGGTCTCCAATAAAAGGTAAGATATAAAAATTTTATATTTGGCTATTATATCGCTTAAGAGATATTATGATTTATCAGGCTTGAACTTCTCTGACTTCGGATTAGTGGACATGTTTGTAATCTATTTTTAAGATCCTTCACATCATTCCAATTACTCATAATATTTATAGGATTTAAACAAAAATAACGATTCAGGTCATGAGTGGAAACGCAAATCAAAAAGAAAATCATTTTCAAGGTCAAATTTTTGTTGTTTAGCAATTAAGTGAACCTGGAGAGTTCCTGAGAGTAAGAAAAATACCCAAGATTTTATACCTATCGTTATAAAAAAATGTTTATATGAAATTATATGTCCATTGCCAAGAAACAAAAATATAAATGATGGATGTTAATATTTAATTATATAATATTCCTGATGAGATTTCAAATATTTGCTCAGATATTCCTTTCATCTTAGAATGTACGAAAAAATCATTACTGCCCCAAAGAACCTTCTGGTTTTTGCCCCGCGGCTCTTCTCATTGGCCTAATGATAGTTTGAGTAGAAAAAAAACTTTGATAATGAGTTTTTTCTATTTTTAGTAAATTCCTACTGTAAATATTAGGCCTATATTCCCGTTGAGTGATTTACAAATATATCGTTTATTATTTAAGAAATATTTACTACAATTTGATGGATGAAGAATGGGGCTTTCATATTAATAAATATTTATATTTGTTGAAAATTTAATTTATGTTAGTTTTCTGTAATTGAAAAATATGAATCATATGTCAAAAGAGAGCTAGAGAGGATGGCTCTTATCTTTTCACGGGAGAAATTTGTTATTAGAATTTTAGATTTAGTAGAAAAATAAATTGGAAAAAAAAAATATTTGTTGAGAAATATAAACATATTTGAAGTGAATGCGTCCTTAAAATTGAGGGTCTCAAACGAAAGTCTGATTAGAAGAGAGAGTGACCTAAACTTCTCACTCCGCTCTGAGTAAGCGTGGCACGTGCTAGAAGTTGTTTTTCTTAATTAATTAACAAAATATAGAAACCAAAATTAACGGAGTTATTCTCTGCCGAATGCTCAATCTAATCCTAGATTATTATATATATTATAGCAACTTCTCTCATATGAGGTGAAAAAAAAAATAAAACAGCAAGAATTCAATTGTGTGTTTTTGTTTTATATTCTCTCATTAATGATTTTATCACATTGGCGTAATTAGATTAACAATTAAGTTTAAAATTGAATGTAGCTAATTTTTGGATATCCAAAGGCGCCATGAGTTTTTTTCGAGCTTATTTATTTAAATTCATTGCGAGACAATATAATTTAAATAGATTAAATAAAAACGGGAAGCGAAAAACTGACCCTTGGAACAGGGAGTCTTGATATTTATGAGTGCCTTCTTATTTATAGGAGAAAATTATATAAATTTGAAGCTGAAGTCAATGCCCTTTGAAGTGTTTCTTTATTGTTAAGTTGCATGAAATAATTTTTTTACTGGATGCTTTTTTTTATACTCAAAATAAATTTTACAGAATTAATAATTTCAGAACTTGAATTATTACTATGAGAAAGTTAATTTAGTATTTTCTCTTTATATAAACTTCCAAAATTAGGGATTGATTCTCTCTTCAAATAAACAAATTTGGATATCAAAAACCTCGATTACCATTCCAGATGACAACTGAGAAAATCTCTTTTCCTCTGAACTGATATTTCCATATTTATATAATTATTCTTATTTAATTTTGAGAATACATTTCAATTTCAACAAGAAGTAAAGACGCGCTGCACGTATTTTAAATTGATTTCTCTTTCGCTAATTTCATTTCATTTAATATACGTGAGAAAAATACAATGAAGTCAAAAAAGCTAATTTCTTTAGCAAAAAAAGAAAGAACAAAGATGAACCCCTAATAAAAGAGTGCAAGTTGCTTTGTTCTTTTTACTAATTAATATTTTTATTATTAAAAATTTTTTCTAATAATTAAAAACAAAAATAAAAATTTTAATAGAATTATTAATTGTATTTGGTTTGTGATGTTATTTGTGATGCCTGCTTTTGTTTATAATTTACAAGTTGAGTATAATTTACACTTAAAGAAATTTTTCATCAAAAAGTTGAGATTTTTAAATTACTAAATGATTAATTTTTTTTTTCATATTCTCTTAAAACGTAATATGAAATTTCTTTTTCATCCCACGAATCCCAGAGGTCATCCGGATTTATCATCTTGTTAATTAATAATAACGAAAAAAATTATTTTTAAAGAGATGTTGAAAAGAAATTTACTTATTAAATTGTTTGTGTTTTAAATAGTGTATACGAAATAATCTGGCAAAATAACATAACTTTCTCTTATCTAATTAGAAAAGAGAAAGTATTCTGTCACGCCATATCTTTTTCTGATAGTATATCAGTACCCAAGAGATAAATATTGGTACTATTAATTTTTTTATCTTTTGCTAAATTCTACTTGGCAGTCAATATAAAAGATGATATAAGCCTTTCTTCATTCAAAGATTTCAATGTATGTTGTTTCTATAAAATAGAAATTTAGGAAATTTTTGTTATGAGTCTAATAAATGTCACCCCTCTGTAGTGCATTTTGACCGATTTTATTGAAAAGTTTCAAGATGTAAGCTTAAAGGTTATTAAATTTGAACTTTTTTTTGTTTTTAAGTTATTTTGTGAACAGACAGACATCGAGACACATTTAGTCTCATGGGACCTCATAACGAGCATTTAAAAGATCAAATTTTTTTACGATTTCAAGTCTTTCTTTATATATTATAATATTACATATATTGGGTTGTTCGGAAAGTCATTTCGTTTTTTTTGGGGAACATGAAAGACAGTTTTCGTATAATTTAATAA